>BGNK01001620.1:125706-137225 GCA_003297005.1 Symbiodinium sp. clade A Y106 | reverse complement strand
CTTCTCGCAAGATGGCAAGTTGGAGTAAAAGTACTCACCCATCCACCCGTCATCGCTCTTCAGCTTGGCAGGTTTTTGGGGGAGGGAGCTAATCTCAGGAGGAACGATTCGGTTGTTGACTTTGAGGATCCTTGTGTTTTGGAGGGTCTTGAGGGAGAGAGATTGGTTTACCGCCCGAAGGCTATCGTCATGCACTTAGGAGTGAGTCCCCTCTCCGGTCATTATCGTTCACTTCTTCTTCCTTCCAGACTTGTCACGAATGATAGAGTAGGTGCAGTCCTTGCAAAGCCGGCAGATGTAGCCCAGTTTAAGTGCTACTCCTACCTTGTGTTTTTGTCTTTGCAGCAGTGACTTCCGCAGCTTTCGGTTCAGGCAACATGGGGGGGGGTAAAGCCGGGAAAGCGGGGAAAGGGCAAAATGCCCCTTTCGAGGACCCTACTACCGAGCAACGCTATCAGCGTTTGCTCGACCAAAGACGTAGAGATGGAAAGCCTCCGATTTCCCGAGCGAGGTTCTCCCGCCAACTGACNAACGTCCCCGACCTACGCAGGTCTGTGGACGCCCCCCAAACCACACCGAAGTCCAAAGCCAGGAATACCCCTGCACCTCCGCCAGCCAGAAGGCAGAGGACTGACTACCAACAGGCTGAAAGGGCACAGGTTGAGGAGAACTCACCTTCCCCAGTCGCCAGACCTGAGCTACATACTGAGGTGTCCTCGTCTAGCCAGGCCCCGCCACAGCAGGTTGAGGAAACCTCACCTGAAGCTGGCCTTGGGACGCTACCTAAGCCAGTAACGTCTCCTGCAGCTCAGGTTGAGGTCCCCTCACCTCGTCAAGAAGTTGAGGCCAACTTGGTCCAGCAAGACACGGCCGGGCTGGGGTTAACTGAGCGAGCTCCACAGGTGGAGCTTCCTACGGATACCACTGGACAGTCATCCCCAGGCCAGCCTGCTCCTAAGTTGGAAAGGCAGGTTGAGGAAACCTCACCACCGCCTTCTAGCCCGGACTCTTCCTCAAGCACTTCTCAGTCTGCGGGCCAGGGCCCATTGAAAGCAGAGCCCTCTGCAGGCCCTCCACGCAACCAGGATGAGCACTTCTCTCCGGAAGCCGAGGAGGTGACCATGGTTCCTTTGCCTAAGGATGAGGAACCCTCTCCGAGGCCCATGGCAGAGCCCCAGGATGAGGTTTCCTCTCCAGGACCAGCCCAAGAGCCCCAGGTCTCTTTGGCCGTGCTCCACAAGGAGGTCCTGAGGATGCCTCTTTCGTTATCAGGGCAGCTTAAGGGCGTGTTTCCAAGGGGTTTACGAGGCACCTGCATGAAACATCCAGACCAGCTTACTGACCAGCTGGGAAGACGCTGGTCTGTTACGGGGGTCGGCGGATCCCGCATTACCCTAGAAGTACCGGATGCCCTGGGTCCAGGTGCTGGCCACCAGGTACTGAAACTAGGCCCGCCGGAAAGTTGCTTGGATGAATACCGTTGGTTCAAGACGCTGGCTAGGGACTTCCAGTATGTTCCTCGACCGTCCATCAAGGGGGAGATCCAGGTGACTCTCGAGGCCAATGGCCCCCTCCCGGGCAGGGCCTTCACAGCCTTTGGGGCTTTCTTCCAGAAGGTTGAGCCCATTGACCGTAGCCCTGGGTCACTTCGCGCGGTAACTGAAGCAGACCTTCTTTTCTGCTTGGTCTGCATCTCGCACTTGGCAGCACTCTATCTGAGAGTNTTCTTCCAGAAGGTTGAGCCCATTGACCGTAGCCCTGGGTCACTTCGCGCGGTAACTGAAGCAGACCTTCTTTTCTGCTTGGTCTGCATCTCGCACTTGGCAGCACTCTATCTGAGAGTAGCTGACCTTGCCTACCACAACTTAGCCTGGCAGGTTGAGAGTCTCGCCGTGCCCAGAGCAGAGAATACTCACCTTACCCTCCCAGGCTTTGAGAACGAGACCCTTTGTCCCTCTCGTTTTGATCGATGGGGGACGTTGGACCCAAGCTGTTCAAGCTTCTTTCCCGGGGAAGGCTGGAACCAAGGGCTTGTTTGCTNGACGTTGGACCCAAGCTGTTCAAGCTTCTTTCCCGGGGAAGGCTGGAACCAAGGGCTTGTTTGCTCTGTGTAACAGATTCCCGTCCTTCGGGGAATGGGTTCAGCAAATGGTGTACTCGTACTCCTCTGCGGAGACTTTGTGCAGGGTCTTTGTTCATCGCCTTCAGAGTTACCCGGATCACTTCGAAGGATTAAAGAACATAGGCCTGATTACTTACCTACCTTTGACCTATAAGCCGGCCATGTACGTTCCTTCGGAGTCTCCCTGGAACGGCAACGAAGACGAAGTGGTCTGGAGGCTCGTGCCCATCCCAGGGCCTGAGACCCCGGCCTAAGTCTTGGCTAAGGTGAGGAGACTCCCTTAGAGAGTGGTCGCGCTTCCTGAGCNGAACGGCAACGAAGACGAAGTGGTCTGGAGGCTCGTGCCCATCCCAGGGCCTGAGACCCCGGCCTAAGTCTTGGCTAAGGTGAGGAGACTCCCTTAGAGAGTGGTCGCGCTTCCTGAGCTTAGGGAGAGGAGACTCCCCTAACCACCAGGCTTGCATGCCTAGCAACAGCTGCTGGTGAAGTTTTCCCACCAGGTTGCTTTAATTCAACGTGCCATTTTGGTCATGCCTTCAGTCCTCAGGGTGAGTTGTCTCCCCTACTGCACTTTTGCAGCTGTAGCAAGCTTGGGTGAGGTGACTCCCTTAGCTGNGATGGTGCTGCCCTCTTCGGAGGCATCGCCTGATGTCGGACTTGGTTTCGAGACCTCGCCGTCCCAAAGAGGACTAGGAGGCAGGGTGAGGAGACTCCCCTTTTCTACCTAGTTTCACCTCCACCCGACCGGGCTCAGCCCAGCGCTTCGTCGCTCGAGTACGAAAATTCCCTTCAATCTTGGATGTCCTGATGTTTTGGCATGCTTGAAGCTGCTAGGAGTGCTTTTGAGTTAGGTGAGTGACTGCACGTTCGTTTCGTCTCGTTTTGGTTTAGTTCTGAAGTGCTTTGCTTGGAGACAGACAGCTGTAGTTGTTTCACTGTCAGTCAGAGCCNTTTCGTCTCGTTTTGGTTTAGTTCTGAAGTGCTTTGCTTGGAGACAGACAGCTGTAGTTGTTTCACTGTCAGTCAGAGCCCAAAGACGCTGAGCTGCGCCCGCGTTTGGCTCAAGAAAATGACCGAGTGCTACGCGCTCTGTTTTTCACAGCATTGGTAATGATTCGCATCTCAGGTGGATTGCTCGTCCCATGCCAGCTGTGATTTCATCGAAGCTCGTCATCCTAGCATGCAGGCCCTCATATCTCATCTGAAGAGCACAGCTCCGCAGACCGGACCTTGTGCCACTTCAAACGACAATGCTTCCGGAGCATTGCTGTCACAAAGGGACAAGCATCTTTTGCATGGTCTAGAAATATTCGAAAGCAACTTGGCAGCAGTAGCTTTGGTGTGTCTGTCGGCTACGAGATCACTGGCATTTGTGTCCATTGCAACATGTGATGCACTGGCCCCGGCCAAACGCAAAACTGATCAGTGGCTGTCTGGTTCATAGTAGGGGATGAGGGAATAGGTTATAGGGACTACTATAAGGGACCCTTAAGGGACTATCATAGGGATCCATTCCCCCATTCCCTATACTAAGCACCAGGGAGATGGTGTCTTGCAAGGCTGGCCTCAGACTGCATCTGTTCGGTGAAACTGGCTAGAAGTCTTTTTACATGGGCGTTCAGAGAATGACCAAATAACCATGGCAACCAGAATGGTTCCCCCTTTGGTAATCTGAATGGTTGTAGAAATAGTGAATGGTTCTTTTGAACAATCCCAAGTCTGGTTGGCTAAGCTTGCAACCGTAAACTCTACATCAACAATTTTGGGATCATCCCGCTGCTTTGCGCTCCCTCCAGCCTTCGAGACCTTGAAAAGACATGGGCCGGGTTTAGGTGCCACCCCAGCCCCATGAAGTAGTGAGGGAGATGGTGATGATGCTGAGAACAATAATGATGATAAGAATAATAACAATAAGAACGATAATAATAATAAGAATAATGACAATAAGAACAATAATGATAATAAGAATAATGACAATAAGAACAATAATGATAATCAGAATAATAACAATAAGAACAATACTAGGAATAAGAAGATGGTGATGATGCTGCCGTCGATGCACCGCCTCTGTTTCGGCTGCTTCTGCTGCTCAGAGACCACGGACCAGCCATGAGCTATGAATCATTCGCAGTGCATAGCTCCGGTCTTTTCGTGCAGATAAACTTCCTCAACATGAAAGCAGTTCATGGAAATGCGATCCATGCCGTGACGTGTGATCAGGGTTACTTGCGTCGGGAGGTTATCGCGTGTTGAACCTGTAAGTTTGGCTGAAAGTCGTAGCGTCTTATAGTAACAATAATAATAGTAACAATAATAACAAAAATATTAATAGTAGTAATAGTAACAACAACAATAATAGTCTTCATAACAATGATAATAATATTCGTGACAGTGCAAGGCACAACCTGACGAAGAAGTTCTTTGACAAAGTTGGTTCTCACTCTGTCTTGCCTGTGCTGTGAGACTTTGTTCAGAGCCAATGAGACCATGGTGCAGGCTGTCGTCCGTGCTTTCTGCGGCCGTCTGGGAAGGGTTCACAAGAACGGTATATACTCCCCAGACCTAAATCTCTAATACTGCTCGCTGGGACTAAACCCCTAGAGCTCTCCGCCCAAAGCTGCAAGCGAAGCCGACAGACCCTTGACCTGAGCCCCCTTATAGCCCTCTCTCCCAAAAAGTTACACCCTGAAGCCCTTTAACACCCACCTTTTTGAAACATGCTACAGCCGCCAGCCTCCATCCCTAAACCACAGACGTTTAAAGCCCAGATTTGCAGATTGCAATTCTCGACCCAAATCTCCGAATGACTGTGGCGCCACCACGAGGGGCCCGAGGCCCGCAGCCCCCGCCCCTCGGGGGCCCGAGCCAGACCAGGCCCGGGATCATAGGTTGTATTTTTTCAAAAGGGGAGTTTCCGAAAATTAGGGGTATCGGGTATCTTATTTTGGCGTCCTTATAATAAGTTAATAAGGATCCTACTATTTTTGGGGTACTGTCTTAGGGTCCCCCTATTTTCAGGAAACTCCCATATGTGTACTTAAGCAGGTACATAAGTAAGTACAAGGATATAAGCGTGTTGGTTGATTAATAGTTTTTGGTGTTTAAGGTATTGCGTTTAGGGCATTCAGGGTTTGGGGTTGAAGGTCTCATTGTCTTATTGCGCAAGGAACGTTGATATTCTCGTGGCAACGGTTATTCTGATGTTACTATTAAAGTATATACGAAGATGCTAATTACTGCTGCTGTTGCTCCTCTGCTGCTCTGCTGCTCTGTGTGACTACTATACTAACACTGCTGCTTATGCTGGTACTTATCAGTGTTGCTCTGTGTGTTAGTCTCAGTTTTGCTATAACTGGTTGTCTTGCTCCGTGGTCGTCGCAGACTTTGGTGGTGACTCGATTTACAACATGCAGACACATTTGTTCTTGCTTCTTCTTTCCACTCTAGCTTATAACTTTCAGCTCTTCCCCACAACAACGAACCCGTAACATGGTCCTGAACTTCGCGATGCCAGCACCAAAGCCAACAGGCCATATGATCTGTTTGATCCGAACCGCCTGGTCGACTTCCTCGTGGATGCAGACGTTCGCTTGGTGCGCTTGGAGTACTTGGTCGACCTTCTTGAGTCAGGTAAGGCTTTGCCTCGGCGTCAGGAAGCCGAGAAAGAGAGGACAAACACGGGTGCATCGGCTCTGGTTGCCGCCAGCGAGCTGCGGCAGGTGGACGTCAACCCCGAGACTTTCCACACGTCGATCATGATAAGTGACCCGGTTCCGCGGCGGCTCACAGTTCGCTTCGTGTCTATCAGCCACGTATGGGAGAGCATGCAGCACCCGGATCCTTGGAGGCTGGGGTTTGGGATCTTGGGTCAGGCTTTTCCAAAGTGGGAATACCCGCTCATTGACCCTTTTCCTGATGGCACCGTGCCCCCCTCGTCAGATTTCAGCTGCAGTCCGTCGTCGACAAGTACCGCCTTCGCCTCGCAGATTCAGTGGTGTGGATATTCTTTGACTTTCTCTCCCTGTACCAGTACGACAGAGACGAGGATCAGGACCGAGTTTTCAAGTTGGGGCTTCATTGGATGCACCTGCTCTACTCCCACGAGGCGGTGGAAGTCCACAGGATCGAGGCCCTCACTTCCAAAGAGCTTAGGGATGACTGCGAGGCGAGGGAGGGATCAAGCATCCCGGTTTACTGGAAGGAGGAAAAGAAGGTCATGGACATCTCTATCCACCGGCTGGATTTGAATGACACGCCGTACAGCCTCCGGGGCTGGTGCCAAGCAGAGAGACAATGGGCAGCCCTCAGGACTTCGATCAAGGGCGAGTTTCCCGTGCCACTCGCACCTCACATCTTCCGAGAAAGAATGAAGACGCTGCAATTTACCCACCGGGAAGACTCAGACAGCGTCTTCGAGCTTCATGAGAAGCTCTTTCGGCAGAAAGCCGCCACCACAGTGCAGCTGCTCTTGGAAGGCCTGGATGTCGAGAAGATCGCGGATCTCGCTGCAGCGTTGCTTTCTTACACGATGCTCAAGGAGGTGGTGCTGACAGCCATTCCAGAGCATGCTGCATGGAAAGTAGCCGCGGCTGTAGTGGAGTCCGGTGCCTGTGACGTCCAGATCGAGTGCGACAGCTTCGGAGATGAGGAGGCCTTCTGTTTGTCCGCGGCTTTGTCGACCGAGGAGTCGCAACCCTTGGAGCGGCTACACCTGATCTGCGATCGCCTTGGCGAAACGGGTCGGAATGCCCTGGGGCAGATGATGAAGCATCGAAAAGGTCATCTCGTGATCGAAAGCAAAGACTCGAACCGGGGCTCTGGTGAAGAGGAGTCCGAAGCAGCCCAGCTTCAGCGGCCGAGCACAACTCTTCGCATCTTGGTCCACAGACGCCTGGAGGAGACAGAACAGTAGCACCAAACAAGTTTGTTGAGAAGCATCACGTGTGAGTTGCAATTAATGCGAGTGCCTGCTTGTGTCGGTCGCGAAGCGCGCGCATGTGAAATTGTTTCTGCTTGCGCAGAATTGGATTCCGGACCGAAACCTCGGTTTTAGGGCGGATCTGCTGCCTAGATGCCGAATTCGAAGAGATTGGGGACGTAAATAATATCATGGTATATCATGGTCTTAAAATCCACAACCCATGAGTCGTAGCCTAGAGAGCTGCATCTCAAAACTTTAGGCGCTCGCTCAAGCCTCGTGCACGCTCGAGGAGTCAGGAACGACTGAGAAGATGAGAGCCTCATCGAGTGCGGCTGCCAGGCCTGCAAAAGAGGCCAGTCAAGCTTGAGATGTTAGATTCGCAGGGCTTGCGGACGAAATGGTTGTTGTTGGACATGGACCCAGGCAAAACATTGCTGGTCAGGAAGATTTGACGCACTTCCAGGAGTGAACACTATCATCTCTCCAGGAACTGCAGTCAGCTAAGACAAGCAAGGGATCTTAACGAAAAATCAGGACAGGCCCCCTGTGGTGTCCAGATTAAAACATCTACATTTGTCAGTTTTGCCTACATGCACGGTAGCAGCAATCTGCTTCATGCACACTGGCTCCATGTGCATGGCCCGACAACACATGCTACATTGTCATCTAGAGTAAAGTCCCTTGTGGACATCCATCCGGGAGTGCAGACAACACTTCTTCAGTGTATGTGTGTATGTGTGTGTGTGTTGACTCAGTTTTGCTCGACTCATGGACTCCACGGCAAAGGTGTTCTTTGCAGTGAGCTACTCCGAGTATTTCGATGACCCTCGGTCTCTTCCCTGTCCACCCCCTCGGCTGCAGGCAGAGTTCGTGCCTTTAAACCGCCAGGCCAGGGTGGAGACGCGCCTGCCAGCCCTGAAACTTTTGAGCAATTGGGCATTTGAATATCTGTGTAAGCCGTCAGCCCCCAACGGCCCAACCTTGAGAGCCTACCTGCCGCCTCCGACAGGGAGAAGCAGAAGCAGCAGAGGAAGAGCAGGAGGAATTAGGGCCAGAGGGTGACTTGGGGATGGCATCCGGGAGGCTGTTGCATGAGAGTCCTTCATCAGTCTTGAGTCTCGAATCTCTTGCAAGCTGATATTCTCAAGGATGTTTTGGTGGTTCAGTCGCTCTGAGTTTGACAAGGAATGTCGCTTTCAGATTTGGGTTTCGCCGCCCTCCGATCGAAGTTTGGCGACTCTGGAGTTTGCCAGACCTGGATGCCAGGACTCCTTGGAGTGGGCTGCTCAGGACTTGTGCTGGGGTGGAGTCACAAGTGGAGCATGGGAGCGTCTGTCAAGTGAGCCTCCTAACATGCTGCCTTCAGCCTGACTAGCTTCTGTTGATGCTTTTGTTGCAAATCGGCGCGGTGCGACTGTAACCCTGAGGGGGGAGCCCCAACCCCCTCCCCCCCAGCCCCCCTCCTCCCCTGCCCTACAGGACCTGCGAAAACACGCTGTACTTTCAGGACACGACCAAACAGTCGCTGCACTGTGCAAGCTCGATCACGACACCCTGGCAAGTGCCGGTGAAGACTACACCGTAAAGCTGTGGAGCTTGACAACCAAAACATGCCTGCACACCTTCACAGAACACACCGGCGAGGTACTTGCACTCTGCAAGCTCGATCTCGACACCCTAGCAAGTGCCGGTGAAGACAAGACCATAAAGCTCTGGAGCTTGACAACCAAAACATGCCTGCACACCTTCACAGAACACACCGCCTGGGTCTCTGCACTCTGCAAGCTCGATCACGACACCCTAGCAAGCGCCGGTGCAGACAAGACCATCAAGCTCTGGAGCTTGACAACCAAAACATGCCTGCACACCTTCACAGAACACACCGGCACAGTTCGTGCACTCTGCAAGCTGGATCACGCCACCCTAACAAGTGCCGGTGAAGACAAGACCATAAAGCTCTGGAGCTTGAAAACCAAAACATGCCTGCACACCTTCACAGAACACACCAACTGGGTCGATGCACTCTGCAAGCTCGATCACGACACCCTAGCAAGTGCCAGTTTCGACAAGACCATAAAGCTCTGGAGCTTGACAACCAGCACATGCCTGCACACCTTCACAGTACACACCGGCGCAGTGTTTGCACTCTGCAAGCTCGATCACGACACCCTAGCAAGTGCCGGTTCCGACAAGACCATCAAGCTCTGGAGCTTGACAACCAAAACATGCCTGCACACCTTCACAGAACACACCGACTGGGTACTTGCACTCTGCAAGCTCGGTCACGACACCCTAGCAAGTGCCGGTGCAGACAAGACCATCGTGTTATGGAAGGGTCGCGGAGCCTAGCGAACCCTTCTTCCCCCTGCGTGCCTCCCCTGCTCTCCCGGGTAGTTGCTCCAAGAATTCAAGGCCAACGCAAAGGTCCTGTGTACTAGTACGGATTGGATACGTCGGTTCTAGGAGAGCTGTTGGAGCAACTGCCTGGCGGGGGTAGGGGCCCCTCCTGCCCCTCGTCCTGGGCACTCTGAGCACTGATAAGCGGTGGTGTCCTTGGCCACGCGGCCTCGCAGCCTCCGACCGCCGCGGAGCGCGCAGGAGGCCCCAGCTTTTTCCAGGGCAGCGTCGTCTTGCCGAGTCCGAGTCCCCCTTGCTTTCCTCGGAGTTCTACGAGTTCCATGTTCTGCGGGGAGGCTGCTGAGGCCCGCAGGTTCTGCATAGAGAGCGCCAAGGTGGGGTTTTCCTTCGTGCAAGGGTCCCAATTTATGGGGATTTGGGGACAGGATGCTTCGTTCTGTCGGCCCTTGTAGCATTGGATCCGATCAAAACACGCCCCTCTTAGTTCAAGCCACCCATCTCGGGTTTAGAGGCAGGTTTGTTGCAAGGCTTCGAGGGTCCGAACTCGGCTTCGAAAGAGTTTTGGCGAGTTTTTGGAGAGGTTGGAGGCCTTCGGAGGGTTTCCGGAGAGTTTCTTGGACTCTGACACTGATGCATCCTAAAGGCTACCACATCCGCAGAGAGAGAGAGAGAGACAGAGAGAGACAGAGAGAGAGAGAGAGAGAGACGGAGAGACACAGAGACACGGAGACAGAGAGACAGAGGTTGGTAAAGGAATCTCTTGGATTTCTGCCATCCCCCCCTCCACAGGTGTCGGAACTTTGCACTTTTAGCTGGAGGGTCTCCGTAGACAAGGGGAATCAGCGCGTCATTGCAGACGACCCTGACACCTTTACACACATGGTAGTAGCACAATCCTTTGGAATAGCCAATGATTGAAATCGGAGGACCCAGCAGGATCTGCACATTGGTTTCGGAAATCAGCTGGGTCCATGTCTTGGGCATGTTTCACGATCACACTCCAGCAAGTGCTCATTTGGATAACGCTACCAATGGAAGTGCATGCTCGATCACAACGCCCCAGCAAGTGCCGCTAGAGGCAAGACCATAAAGCTCTGGAGCTTGAAACCACGACATGCCTGCACGCCTTCACAGAACACGGCCACTGGGTATATGCACTGTGCAAGCTCGATCACGACACCCTAGCAAGTGCCGGTCTCGACAGGACCATCAAGCTCTGGAGCTTGACAACCAAAACATGCTTGCACACCTTCACAGAACACACCAGCGCAGTGTATGTACTCTGCAAGCTCGATCACGACACCCTAGCAAGTGCCGGTCTCGACAAGAACATAAAGCTCTGGAGCTTGACAGCCAAAACATGCCTGCACACCTTCGCAGAACACAAATACTGGGTTCGTGCACTGTGCAAGCTCGATCACGACACCCTAGCAAGTGCCGGTCTCGACAAGACCATAAAGCTCTGGAGCTTGACAACCAAAACATGCCTGCACACCTTCACAGAACACACCGGAGAGGTACTTGCACTCTGCAAGCTCGATCACGACACCCTAGCAAGTGCCGGTTACGACTACNGGAGAGGTACTTGCACTCTGCAAGCTCGATCACGACACCCTAGCAAGTGCCGGTTACGACTACACCGTAAAGCTCTGGAGCTTGACAACCAAAACATGCCTGCACACCTTCACAGAACATATCGGCTCAGTACTTGCACTCTGCAAGCTCGATCACGACACCCTAGTAAGTGCCGGTGCAGACAAGACCATAAAGCTCTGGAGCTTGACAACCAAAACATGCCTGCACACCTTCACAGAACACACCAACTGGGTCGATGCACTCTGCAAGCTCGATCACGACACCCTAGCAAGTGCCGGTCTCGACAAGACCATAAAGCTTTGGAGCTTGACAACCAAAACATTCCTGCACACCTTCACAGAACACACCGGAGAGGTACTTGCACTCTGCAAGCTCGATCACGACACCCTAGCAAGTGCCGGTGACGACTACACCGTAAAGCTCTGGAGCTTGACAACCAAAACATGCCTGCACACCTTCACAGAACACACCGGAGAGGTACTTGCACTCTGCAAGCTCGATCACGACACCCTAGCAAGTGCC
>BGNK01001620.1:85595-125688 GCA_003297005.1 Symbiodinium sp. clade A Y106 | reverse complement strand
AACATGCCTGCACACCTTCACAGAACACACCGGAGAGGTACTTGCACTCTGCAAGCTCGATCACGACACCCTAGCAAGTGCCGGTTACGACTACACCGTAAAGCTCTGGAGCTTGACAATCAAAACATGCCTGCACACCTTCACAGAACACACCGGAGAGGTACTTGCACTCTGCAAGCTCGATCACGACACCCTAGCAAGTGCCGGTTACGACTACACCGTAAAGCTCTGGAGCTTGANCTCTGCAAGCTCGATCACGACACCCTAGCAAGTGCCGGTTACGACTACACCGTAAAGCTCTGGAGCTTGACAACCAAAACATGCCTGCACACCTTCACAGAACACACCGGAGAGGTACTCACACTGTGCAAGCTCGATCACGACACCCTAGCAAGTGCCGGTCTCGACAGGACCATCAAGCTCTGGAGCTTGAACACACCGGCTGGGTTTCTGCGCTTTGCCAGCTCGATCACGACACCCTAGCAAGTGCCGGTGCAGACGCGACCAGAAAGGTGTGGAGTTTGAAACCAAAACATGCCTGCACAGCATTGCACTTTGCAAGCTATAGAACGAGATTCCGGTAGGTGCGATTTCTGACCTGAGAAAGACAGACGTATTACAGGAGCAAGAGGACGATCATGGCAGATGTTTCATGCACGGACAACCAAGTCTCATTCATGCGTGAGCCCAATTGCCCCAATGCCTCCAGGTGCCGGCCACGGGCCTTCAGGGACCTACGGCCGCCTTCCTGCGGTGAAGAGCCGCTGCAAAGTCGGCTGGGGCTCTGAGAGACGTTGTGTGGTCCTCGCGCATCCCAACCTCTTTACGCTCCAAGCTTGCAGTGTAAAGTAGTGTAAAAGCTGCATGATGTAAGCGCCAAGGTGCTCAGCCTTTTGAAGTGTGCCCCATTCAGGGCCAGAGAGTCATCATGGAGCCTTTGGGTGTATACTCGCGCGCTAAAGGCTAAAGCTGCGTAGTCTAAGAGTGGGGCATCTTTCGTTGTGGACATTTCTGGGAGTTCGGTACCTACCTGGCCTGCCAAGGCTGTTTCGGGGCCAGCGTGCCAAACCTTCGCAGAGGCCTGTGTGGATTGTCGTTTGGCTTCCGAGGGCCTCCACAGCTGACTCATTCCCATGGTCATCCTGGCCCAAGCCTGGGCCCAACTCACGAAGCCCAAGTGGCCCTCGAGGGACTTTTTCAGCTTGCAAGATGTCCCCGTTGGTGTGGCACTGGCAGGCACACCTGTCAGTGGGGTTGGCCTTCTGCAGTCCGGTGGCCCTGCCAAGATTCGGAGCCTTTAGAGACCGTGAGAGCCACAGGTTTACGAGGAACCTCCGAAATTCTCACAGAGTCTTTGCAGCTTGTGCTGTACTTACTGGGGCCTGTTGGCAAATGGGAAGGAGCCCGGGAGTCCTTCTGCAGTGGGTGTAGAAGATTCTCTCAGTAGTTGTCCTTCATCATGTGTGGAGTTTACAAGATTCTCCCTGCAGCTGCCCTTCATTAAGTTTCTCCCAGTCTTCATTGTTCGATGAGAGTCTCACGTCTCCAGCTCTCAGGGATGGGAGGAGGTATTCCGTATAGACCTCGCGCGAGACAACTGTGATTGACAGTTTGCTCTTCCTGTCAAAGTTCAGGGCTTGCTATTCTTGGCTCTGTACCATCAAACTATTACCCAGCTGCCCCAATTGACCCATTCAATTCGGGAATGTGGACTGGATAAACCAAGAAACCGCGGGTTGAAAGGGGGAGGGGTAGCATGTATGTATGTATGTATCTATGTATGTATGTATCTATGTATGTATGTATGTATCTATGTATGTATGTATGTATGCCCATATAGTAAACGTTCGTGTACTATAGCTTCAGTACGCCCCTCGAAGCAAGAGAGTTTAGATGGAAGCAGAAAGCTAGGCCACAACCCACCGCCTTGCAAGGCGATGCCATCCGGGATCTGCAGCCATGTGGGCCGCTTCCCAAAATTCTATAGGAATACATGTCCAAGCCAAGTTGCAAGAGTTCGGGTCCATGATCGAGATGAACTACTGTTTAGGCGTTCCGACTTTGGGAATCTGCTCACCGAGCTTCGCCGCCCGAGCTCTGACTTTGCTCGGCGCCAGAGCCAACTATTGTTGAAGTCCACCAGGCACCTGCCCTCTGTGCCTGAAGAGCCCCATCTACTCGGGCTGTAGAACCACACAGGCAACCCTGGGTTTCTATACAGACCTTAGGGTCCCGTCCAGTGCTAACGTCCAGCGTAGAGAAACTTTTGTGATTCCAAGAAGCCCAGAGGGAGCCCCGCCCCTGGATCCCAACAACTTCCGGCAGATGCTGGCAGCTTCTTGCTTTGGCTTAGTTCCGATGTGCAGAGCAAGTAGGTAGGCCCCTACTCACTACTCTCTCTCTGCGGGGGTCCAGGGGCTCAGAATAGCCAGGGAGGAGGCCTGTGTCTGTTTCCCCGTATTATTAGCATGGGTAATTACTCGCATCTCAGGTGGATTGCTCGTCCCATGCCAGCGGTGATTTCATCGAAGCTCGTCATCCTAGCGTGCAGGCCCTCATATCTCATCTGAAGAGCACGACCGGACCTTGTGCGACTTCAAACGGCAATGCTTCCGGAGCATTGTTGCAACAAGGGGACAAGCATCTTTTGCATGGTCTAGAATATTCGAAGCAACTTGGCAGCAGTAGCTTTCAATAGTAGCAGGGGGCCCAATGTTTCGTGGCAACGGAGTAGGCCCGCAGAAACTCGAAATAGTGTTGCGACGGCTTTGCAAATCCAGGTTCGTGCTCTTGTGTTGCAGTATCTGATCAGGATAAGGTTGCTGAGTGGGACCACATTAGACCGGTTCACTACTAATACGATACTAGGATACTATAGCATACTACAGAAATTCCTTCAATTTTAAATCCGAGGCATGTCGTGTCGTGATGGGGATCGTGGGTTTAAGCTAGGATATCACAATGATCAGGTGCACCCCAAAATGGCACTCAACATAGTATGTAAACGTCTGAAGCAATATTGTTTCGTGCCACGTGCGTGAGCATGTGTGCATTGTTTTGGTACGTTCCTGGGACTTGCTCCATAGCGCCATATGTCGAGTTTGTTTCGGCCCCTCTAGCTCACTGGGTTCTTGTGGGCACTGCAGAACTGAGGAGGTGGTCGATGCAGACAACGATTTGCGCAAGTTTTGCCCCCCAAATACTGGAGCCCGTGGGTTTGCAGCAGCACAGGGCCGATAACTATGACTAAGTGCCACCACTAAACCTCCAAACCCCCACTGCACTACTACATTACTGCACTAACCTAGGACCCGACCCTAAGACTAGTGGGCCTAGGCATACATTGTAACGGAAATCCTGCTTGGATTGCAAAGATGCGCCCTGCAATGATGCAGCTGTTGAACGCTGCTCATACCGAAGAGTCACATGACCTGGAAAGAAAAATGCTGTGACGTTCACCTCTCCTGTGCTGAAGCATCCTTGTCTTCCATGCATCCCTCAGTGTGCTTAAACCCGTACTATACTGGGTATACGAGTTTTCAGCGATTAGCTACCACAGAGTCGGTCTTACTACTACTGAGTACTGTTGTCCTCTTTTGAATTTCCTTTTCTCCCATTCGGCGTGTCGCTGGGACACCTTCGAATACCCCTGATTGACAGTCGGATAGGCCGCTAAGAGCTGGTGGCTGGCTGTCAAACAGTCTAGGATGGACTGTTATTCGAGGCCCAAGCAGCCTCTGATGCTGAGGTCCCCAGGTAAAGATCCTATGTCGCATGCTCGTGTCCGGTCATTTGCAGTCTTTGAAAAGTTTGACTGGCACGTGTGTCTGTCGGCTACGAGATCACTGGCATTTGTGTCCATTGCAACATGTGATGCACTGGCCACGGCCAAACGCAAAAGTGATCAGTGGCTTCAATGGCTGTCTGGTTCTTAGTAGGGAATGAGGGAATGGGTTATAGGGACTACTATAAGGGACCCTTAAAGGACTATCATAGGGATCCATTCCAGCATTCCCTACTAAGCACCAAGGAGATGGTGTCTTGCAAGGCTGGCCTCAGACTGCATCTGTTCGGTGAAACTGGCTAGAAGTCTTTACGTGGGCGATCTTAGACATGGTTCAGAGAATGATCCCGCAAATGGTACCCCAAATAACCATGGCAACCAGAATGGTTCCCGGTAATCTAAATGGTCGTAGAAATAGTAAATGGTTCTTTCGAACAATCCCAAGCCTGGCTGGCTAAGCTTGTAACCGTAAACCCTACATCAAAAATTTTGGGATCATCCTGCTGCTTTGCGCTCCCCAGCCCCAAGAAGTAGTGAGGGAGATGGTGATGATGCTGAGAGCAAAAATGATAATAAGAATAACAACAATAATGATAATAAGCATAAAACGGTAAGAACAACACTAGGAATAAGAAGATGGTGATGATGCTGCCGTCGATGCACTGCCTCTGTCTCGGCTGCTTCTGCTGCTTAGAGACCACGGACCAGCCATGAGCTATGAATCATTCGCAGTGCATAGCTCCGGTCCTTTCGTGCAAATAAACTTCCTCAACATGAAAGCAGTTCATGGACATACGATCCATGCCGTGACGTGTGATCAGGGTTACTTGCGTCGGGAGGTTATCGCGTGTTGAACAGAGCACGTCCTGTAAGTTTGGCTGAAAGTCGTAGTGTCTAAAAGTAACAATAATAATAGTAACAATAATACCAACAAAAATAATAATAGTAGTAATAGTAGCAACAATAATAATAATAGTATTCATAACAATGATAATAATATTTGTGACAGTGCAAGGCACAACCTGACGAAGAAGTTCTTTGAAAAAGTTGGTTCTCACTCTGTCTTGCCTGTGAGACTTTGTTCAGAGCCAATGAGACGGTGCAGGCTGTCGTCCGTGCTTTCAGCGGCCGTCTGGGAAGAGTTCGCAAGAAGCATATACTCCCCAGACTTAAATTTCTAAATACTGGTCGCTGGGACTAAACCCCTAGAGCTCTACACCCAAAGCTGCAAGCGAAGCCAACAGACCCTGGACCTGAGCCCCCTTATAGCCCTCTCTCCCAAAAAGTTACACCCTGAAGCCCTTTAACACCCACTTATTTGAAACATCCTAAAGCCGCCAGCCTCCATCCCTAAACCACAGACGTTTAAAGCCCAGATTTGCAGATTGCAATTCTCGAACCAAATCTCCGCATGACTGTGGCGCCACCACGAGGGGCCCGAGGCCCGCAGCCCCCGCCTCTCGGGGGCCCGAGCAAGACCAGGCCCAGGATCATAGGTTGTATTTTTTCAATACGGGAGTTTCCGAAAATTAGGGTACATTATTTTGGGGTCCTTGTAACAAGGATCCTACTATTTAGGGTACTATATTAGGGTACCCCTATTTTCGGAAACTCCCATATGTGTACTTAAACAGGTACATAAGTAAGTACGAGGACAAAAAGTGTGTTGGTTGATTAATCGTTTTTGGTGTTTAAGGTGTTGGCTTTAGGGCATGAGGGTTTGGGGTTGAAGGTCTCATTGTCTTATTGCGCAATGAACGTTGATATTCTCGTGGCAACGGTTATTCTGATGTTATTCTTAAAGTATATACGAAGATGCTAATTACTGCTGCTGTTGCTCCTTCTCCTCCTCCTTCTGCTGTTCTGTGTGACTACTATACTAACACTGCTGCTTTTGCTGATACTTATCAGTATTGCTCTGTGTGTTAATTCTCACTTTTGCTATAACTGGTTGTCTTGAAGTTGTCTTGTTGTTGGCAATGACGTTGTTGTTTCTCATGAACCTAGTTGCATGTATGTCGTCATAGTGGACTGTGGTTTGCTTTCGCAGGTGTTTGGTGTACTGGTCTGAAGAGCAGATCTTGTTGTTCTCAGGCCCTCGATCCCGTACCCAGGCTCCGCCGACTTGGCGTTCTGATTGTACCAGGCAGAAAAATCAGCAAAGTACAACCTTAGTCTAAACCCTAAACCCTATACCCTCAACAAAAAATGGCCTATTACAGTTACAGAGCCCCATTCCGAAAGCTCTCACCCCCCGCAGCAGGTTGCAGACCTCCCCTGGATCCTGGGTGCGTGAGGCGGGGTGGAGCACAAGCACGGAGACTTCACTATCGAAGCCTTGTGAACCCTAAGCCCTCAACCCCCCTAAACTCTCAAGCCCTAAACCCAAAACCGTACAAGCCCTAAGCTTTGAACCCTAAACCGTGTAATTACTCTTTAGTGTTACAAGAAGGGTTGAGAGGATTTACATTGTTACAGCGCTTCAGCGATAAAGCTCTAGAGTTTAGGGGTTTGGGGCTACTTACCCTTTGTTCCCTCAGCCCAAGTCTAACCTTCATTTGTTGGGGTTTGTGCATTTAGGACTGATATGGGCTGATGAGGCCCAGCCCCGGAACGCCCGGAGTCTATTCTATGGCCGAAGTTCAGCCAACCAAAGGCCCGGACAGAAGAATTCCGTCGTGTGGCCGGGCTTTGTGCAGAGGCCTTCGCAGAGGCATCAGGGGGATACTAAAGCCGAAGATTCTTGCGTTCAAGATGCAGGAATGCAACAACTACAGTTTTGATAGAGAACTATCGCGGCAATAAGAGACATGGCAATGGTTCAGCGGAGGATGAGTAGTCAGCATGATCGGGTTTCGGTTGTCTAAAGCCGACTTCCGTGCTCCGTGCTCCGGATAGAGAGCCTGTGGGATGCGAAGGCTTATGTTCCAGAGACACGCGAGATGACTGTGATTCGGGACTAGTGTTTGTATTGCATGGGCTCTTACTTTGACGTTAAGAATTTCAGAATATCACCTTTCTTCTAGGATGCAGTTTGATACTCGGACTTGATGAAGTGGGGCTTTGGAGTGTCGCCGGCCCCTTGCCTGCCTTTTGCAGACCTTGCTCACAAGCCCTGAGACCAAGGGTTGTATCTTAGAGTTTCCAGGTGAGGGCTCAAGGGCGTAATGCTACAGAAGCCTCAACGAATCGGAGCAAAGTTTAGGGTACCGCGCAAAAATCGATATTGGAATATATCACCGAAACCCTATTCAAAACATTAAGGCCCCGTATCAGGGTTTAGTGGAATTGAGACTGTAGTCTTCCTTCCCTGGAGAAGGGTTACAATGGCCCTTTTGGGAAGGCAGCCTTAAAGGGGATCCGATTATAGAACCCTATAGTACCCGTTGAAGGGAACCCTATTAGTTGTGAACGCCAGGATACAGGCCCACGAAATCCCCTCAGGTCGGCTGCTCAAAGTGCGGCAGCCCGTGTTGAACTTTACTTCGTCTTTCTGCCTTTCTAGTCTGTATTTGCATGTACATGGCCTTTCGTAAAGCAATAGTACATGTACTGATTCTTCCTTCCTTCCTTCCTTCCTGCCTTGGTTCGTCAGTGCTTGCTCTCTCTCTCTCTCGAGCGTGCTCTCTGCTATATTTCTCTCTCTCTCTCTCTCTGTCTCTCTCTCTCTCTCTGTCGCTCTCTCTCTCTCTCTGTCTCTCTCTCTCTCTCTGTCGCTCTCTCTCTCTCTCTGTGTCCCTCTCTCTCCCTCTCTCTGTGTCCCTCTCTCTCTCTCTCTTTTGCAGGTTCGCTCGCAGGTGTTTGTTCCTTTGCATACATACATACATGCACGCATACATACATAATCACAATCGTTTGTCTCTGCGTTGATGTTTATGCTAGGCATATGTATCCAACTCGCTGTCTTCGTGCCTCTCTCTCTCTCTCTTTGTGTGTCTCTCTGCATTGTAAGCTCACATGTTCACAGTGCTTTACACATGTATGCGGGCCTAGGTAGCGGCCGAATTTAGGAACTGACCCATAGACTCGAAAATCCCGGCTTTTGGCAAGATTTCAGGCACGGGCGGTTTAGATCGGCTGCTCTAGATTTCATTTCGTCCGCTTGTTGCTGTCAGCAGAGGGATCTGCATGTTTTTGTAGTTTGTTTAGGAGGCATGGTTTTGAGTTGTATCTGAAGAGTTGGGTTTTCCCGCAGCCAAACATCTTAGACCTTATACCGTATACCTGAATCTCTGAACCCTGCAGAGCCTTTCACGATGCAACGTCTTCTTCAACCATGAGACGGCCCTTCTGAACCCGTTCCTGTGTTTTCGGGTTACTTGATTTGCAGTTTCGGATGAGTTCCGGGGTTGAAGGTTCAGCATTGAGGGGTACGGCTTTGTAGGCTTGAGGAGCTAGCAGAGACAATGGGCGGCGCAGACTGAACGATACTGGCAGGAATTGAATGCCATGGAGGATAGTAGGTTCTGTGCGTCTACACGAACTCCCGACAAACCTTTTGTCCTGAGCTGTTAAGCTGAGCTTGAAGAAGACTTTGAACCCAAAATCCAAAGCTCCAGGTCCTTGCTGGGTCGAACCCAGCGGGTACTTCTGGCAGCAGTCATGGAAGTGTCACTGGTGCCACTCGCCCGCTTTAAGTTCCGACCAAGAAGTCGTTCGAAACAATCGATTTTCAATCCCAAGCCCTAAACTGTAGACACTAAGTCCTACACCTAAACCCTAAACTCCAGGCAGATGGGCGTTCAACAAGAAAAGCCTAATCCCACTTCGCAATGCTCAGGCTTTCGTATCTTAAGCATCGGCTGTGTCTTAAGACCGGGGCGGGAAAAGGAGCACGCCAGACTGGTGTTCTGAACCTGGAACCGCAAAATTCCCCACACCCTTGAGCTAAACTCTAAAACCGGACACTCCGTATCTATTTGGCCATTGCGATATACAGTCATCGTCAAGAAAAGTTTTCGGCTTCCAGGAGCACTACGCCCTTCCATGCTAGTCCTAAAACTAGAAAGGCGCATTCAACAAAAACCCGTCTCAAAAGCGAGCTTGAAAGAAGCCTAACCGTGAATCCTAAACCCCAAACCCTAAACGCTGAACGCTAAACCCTCAACCCCAACCCTACACCCTAAACCAAAGCGAGAAAATCCTAAACCACGAACCGTAAGGATTAACAGCGAACCGTAAGGATTAAACCCTTATAGTAACCCTCATAGTAGCCTTTTTAGAGGAACCTCAAAAGCAAAAGAAACCCTTCATAGTAGCATGTTAGAGGAACCCTAAAAACGCCAAGCCTGAAACCTTCATAGTAGCCTTTAGAGGAACCCGAACCCTTAAAACGGAGAGTAGCCTTCATAGCAACCTTGTAGAGGAACCCATAAACCCCCAAACCCCAAACCCTAAACCCTGACCCTAAACCCTACACCCTAAACCACCCCAAGCCCAAAGCCCAAAGCACCCAAGCCATTGGAAGACCAGTCAGAAGGCAGCGAGCCTTGGTCGCGGCGTTCTTCCAGGGCCGTGCGGAAATTTGGGCTGCAGGTATTTTCAGGAACCATATTATAGATATATCACAAAAGGTGTGTGCATATAGATACATATATGTGTTTTCAGCTGTTGCTTTTCCTTTTTCGGTGTAGGTTTTGGGAGTTTTGGGTGAACAAGCTTTGGAGTTTAGGGTTTAATCAGGAGGCTTTCTGGTCTAGAGTCGAAGGTGCGTCATGTAGGGTTCAGGGGCCGTAGCCATCCTCATGGATAGCCAGAGTAGGGTTTGGGGTTTTTGGTTTAGGGTAAAGATGCCAGGAGCAACAGAAGTAGAACAACAATACTCACAACAAGGAGTGCTGTGACAGACACGCGTAGGGGTTCGGAACTATGTCGGGGTAAGAAGAAGACCTGCATGTCCTCAGTCCCCATCTGCCACAACCCAGAGCTCGTCTGCAGTAACACCCTCAACTCCCCCAACATCTAAACCCCCACGCCTATAACTTTGTCACAGTTGGGTAACATTTTACATTTTTATGGGTACTTAAAGCCAATAAGGAATACAAGTTTAAATTATTAATCCTACCCCAACCATGAACTAGGTAAGCCATGAAAGACTCTTGGTTGCTGTGGTTGTTCTCCTTCCTTTTTTAGAGTTTTGGGCTTTTCGGTTTAACAAACTCCGACATACTCCGGCAGTGAGGAGCGCTTGCGCCAGAAGCCACCCAGGAGGCACACAGTCTTGGTCGCAGCTCGGCCGGATATCTCCTAGATGCTGGTCCGGTAAGGCATTCGACCACAGACACCCCCCAGCACGTAAGCTCCAACTAAAGCCCTGAAAATCGAAATTCCTAAAGCCCTGAATTCTGAAATCCAGAATCCAACACTTGCAGAACCTTTGAAAGACTTTCATGTTCACCTTTCTAAAGCCCTGAACGGGACACCCCGACAACTTATCAATTCCAACTCGCCTGAGATTGAATAGACAGCGTGGCCCCGTTGACTGCTCAATAACCGCCCGGTTGGCTGTTCAATCACCATCCAGTTAGCTGCTCAAAAACCGTGTACAAACTTAGTGCTAGAGGAGTTAGAGGCAGCCCCCAACATATGATCTCTATATGCGCCCTTATCGTGCCCTAAACCTTAAACCTTAAACCCTAAAGCCTAAAATCCTAAGCCCTACACCCTAACCTTTTCGACCTTGACAGAATAGAGAGCTCACACAGAAAAACCCAAAACTTTGCAACGAACCCTGTAAAGATATCTTAAGCCCTGTACAGCATGTATGACTTGTTTGAAGCGCTGGCCAACAACTAATTGACAGATTGCGAAATCCGCTTCTAAGCGCCACGAATTCGATTTCGAACATACCCTAAACCCCAAACCCTAGAACCCTAGAGCCCTAAACCCTAAACCCTAATACCCCCAAAAGCCCCAAACCCGAAACCCTAAACCCTCATACCCTAAAACCCGAATACCACCCCAAAAAAAGCACACACCCCAGAGGTCTCTACCCTAAACCCTAATACCCGAATACCCCCCCAAAAAAACCCCAACCCCAGACGTCTCCGTAGGTCGACTCCTCGGATGGCGCAGCTCCGGTCGCCGCCTGTGAGCTGCAGCAAACAGAGCCGTCGGTGGCCTTTTTGAGCTTGGGCTCAGTTTGTTTCAGTAATTATAGGGGCCGAAAGCTTAAATAATTAGAATAGGGTTCCTTTGAAGGTTGTTTTTCTCATTTTGTTTGGGGGTAGGGTTTATGGTTTTTAGTTTATTGAATGTAGAAGCCTAAATAAGTTGGGTTTGGGTTTAGGGTTTTTTCTCGGGTCTTGGGGCTGTTAGTTTTTCGAGGTTTTGGGGTCTGCGCCTTCCGGGATTTAAGATTAGGTTTTACTGTTTGCGGGTCAAGGGTTTAAATGGATTTAGTGGTTTAGGGTTGACAAGAGCCATCGACCTTCGCGTTACGAGTCGTGGTGCTGGCGGGGGCTGATGATGCGCAGGCGCCAGAAGCCGGGAGCAAGTAACACTGCATATGATAAATCGTAGTGGTAACAGTACTAGGTGCTTGAAGTACCGCGTCAACCGTCAGACATGAAGTCGGCCTAAACCCTAAGCCAAAGCCTAAACAGTGACCGGCACGAGTAATCGGAGCGGAAGGAGTTCCAGTCAGCGACAGGACTAAGACTTTTCAAGCCAGCGATAGAACTGCAATGCTTCGCGGCGTTGAGGCTTGGGTGTTGGGCTGAGGGTGTAAGGACATTCACTGTCATGGCGAACTTGGCAGCAAGTGAGTCCAATTTCTTTTGCCATTGCTCTTTTTCGGAGCAGAGGGTAGCTGCACCCTTCTGAGGATTTGAGTAATCGCAGTAGCAATGGCAGCAGTGGGGAGCTGTGGCATCATACACATTTGCAGTAGGGTCTTTGCTCCGAGCTGAACGCGTGAAAAGACGTCGTCTGCCCTAAACCTTAAACCCTAAACCCTACACGTCTGAGGAGATCCATGGCGGTTGCGCCGCACTGCCGGCGGCGTGGCTACGCACGGCGGCTGTTGAGGCGTGCGGTCCAAAACGGACATTTAGGGTTTAGGGTTCAGGGTTTATGAGTAAGTGATTTTCGTGGCTAGAAATAAGTATTGTTGCCTCAATTTGGGCCGTAAGTGCTAGCTGCAGTTTCCTTGATAATAACATGTACCTCTACTTGCTAAGTCCACTGATCATGCAACGGGTGTATCCCTTTGGTCCAGCAGCAATTTCATGGCGTCAGTGGTACAAGAACCACAGCTTACAAACATCAAGTAAACCACAATATGCCTGTCGCACGACTGAGAAGGGCACGCATGCTACAGTGCCGGATGACTGTGGTAATGGCGTATGAGCTAGCCGAAGTTCAGGTCAGTGTGGACATACGGCAGGGGTAAGCCGAAACTTTCAGGGATGAAAGCATTTTGACGGTTTTCGGCATGATATGTGAGCTTCACTAAACAAGGGGCCCTGTTTAAACCGGATGGTCCAGGACACATGGCATCCCCAAACTTGAGCAAGCTCCATATCGGAACACCCGCAACGCTTCAACCTTCCAAAAGAACACCGGAACAAGCAGAGCAATCCTGCACCAATTCCGAGAACACGAATCGGGTTCGTCGCCGTAGTCGTCGTCGTAGAGTAGTGGTAGTGGTAGTGGTGGTGGTGGTAGTAGTAGTAGCAGTGGTAGTAGTAGTAGCAGTAGTAGTAGTAGTAGTAGTAGTAGTAGTAGTAGTAGTAGTAGCTGCAGCAGCAGGAGTAGTAGTAGTAGTAGGAGTAGCTGTAGGAGCAGTAGTAATGATAGTAGCAGTAGCAGTAGCAGTAGCAGTAGCAGTCGCAGTCACAGTCGCAGTCGCAGTGGCAGTAGTAGTAGCAGTAGCAGTAGCAGTAGCAGTCGCAGTAGCAGTAGCAGTAGCAGTAGCAGTAGCAGTAGGAGTAGGAGCAGGAGTAGGAGTAGGAGTAGGAGTAGCAGGAGCAGGAGCAGGAGCAGGAGCAGGAGCAGGAGTCGTCGTCGTGGTCGTAGTCGTAACAACAACAAGAACATGAGGAGAGCACGGCAATGTTTTGTGAGTGTTGTGCTGCAAAGGACATGTAGAATTATCAGGACATGTCCGATCATCAGATCTGGCAGCAGAAGGCGGTAGGTAAGAATGGAGAGCAGGCAAGGGAACGCGGATGAATGCAGCAGATAGCAACTGCAAGCAAGTAAGATTACGCGCAGCAGATAGGGGAGAGGTAGACAGAGTCAGATTCTAAGATAGAGGGATACACTACCTCTGGAACCATCAGCATAGACATGCGATGCATTAGTGTGCCAGCGTACTCTGGTCCGTCATCGAACCATGTAGCTATGTGGTGGATGTGTGACCATCGAACATCATCGAATTGTACAGCAGTGACAGACAGAGCGTTCGACCTTCAAAATAAGTATGCCATGTTCATGCAATCTTATAGAAATCCCCATTCCTAGGCGCTCGAACCTGTTCTACTTCTTCGAAAAGGGATTCTTACAAGACCCCGCATAGGACCCTTAGAACGACTCTTATAAGCCGTATAGGAACCCTTAGTAACTTAGTAAGACCCTTAATATGACCATGAATGAGACGCTGAGAAAGACCTTATGACGGGTTAAGACTTTTACATGAGACCCGCAGTACACTTTGAAAGAAGGCCCTGGATAAGATCCTTGCAAAAGCCTTTTACAGGACCTGTAATAAGACTGTTAATAGAGACCCATTATCATATGCTTACTTTGCAGGTCGGCAGAGAAAGCTGCGCGCACTTGGGGCTGCGAGGCCTTTTGTTTGTGGCTTTCGGTGCCGCCGACTGGAGGATCGCTTTTCTTGGAGGGTTGGTTCGAACCTAAACCCTACCAGTAGCCGAAAAGACCTTCCTGTTTAGGGTTCCATATTATGGTTTCGATTTAGAGATCCCTACAAAGGTGGGTCTTTTGGGCCACAGCTGAGGATGGCTTTGAAAGGCCTAAGGCCTCCAAAGCCGTTCTGGAGAGCTACGGGAATTGCTTGCGGCTAGGTTCTATGTGTGAAGGCCTCGAGAAAGTATCTCTGACATTGACACCTAATGTTTGCTTGCGGTTTGGGAACATTTGGGAACCATCCACGGTGATTTTGCAATGCGTGCGGTTCCACCGACCCCACAACGCGGGGCCTTTGGGACGGAAGACGCCCGCGATCGTTCCGGCGGACGACCCATGAATAAAGGAGGCAGGCTCAACGATACTATAATGGTTGATTTATAGTCTGCAGCACATGATTACATAGTAGTTATATACAATACAGGGTCTCAGTGCCTTGGATTGACGAATAATTCTAATCGGCCCCGCAGCTCACTCAGGCTCCGTACGTAGTCTCCTTAAAACCCCACTCTCTGACTTCAACAACCCTAAATCCTTGCCTCATACCCCACCCCTGAACGCACCCTATAAGCCCGCCACACTTGGCCAGTCAAAGCTCGGAGCAAGGCAGGTAGGATACTGTAGTGTAGGCGTAGGGCGGCATGCGACATTCGCCGCTAGGCAGAAGTAGGGTGAACAGTGTTTAGTAGTGCATAAGTTTACGTGTAGGCGTAGGGCGGCATGCGACATTCGCCGCTAGGCAGAAGTAGGGTGAATGGTGTTTAGTAGTGCATAAGTTCATTCGCCGCTAGGCTGAAGTAGGGTGAGTAGTGTTTAGTAGTGCATAAGTTTACGTGTAGGCGTAGGGGGGCATGCGACATTCGCCGCGAGGCAGAAGTAGGGTGAATAGTGTTTAGTAGTGCATAAGTTTACGTGTAGGCGTAGGCCGGCATGCGACATTCGCCGCTAGGCAGAAGTAGAGTGAATAGTGTTTAGTAGTGCATAAGTTTACGTGTAGGCGTAGGGCGGCATGCGACATCGCCGCTATAGGCAGAAGTAGGGTGAGTAGTGTTTAGTAGTGCATAGGTTTACGTGTAGGCGTAGGGCGGCAGGCGACATTTGCCGCTAGGCAGAAGTAGGGTGAATAGTGTTTAGTAGTGCATAAGTTTACGTGTAGGCGTAGGGCGGCATGCGACATTCGCCGCTAGGCAGAAGTAGGGTGAGTAGTGTTTAGTAGTGCATAAGTTTACTTGTAGGCGTAGGGCGGCATGCGACATTCGCCGCTAGGCAGAAGTAGGGTGGATAGTGTTAATTTTGTGGTGCATAAGTTTACGTGTAGGCGTAGGGCGGCATGCGACATTCGCCGCTAGGCAGAAGTAGGGTGAATAGTGTTTAGTAGTGCATAAGTTTACGTGTAGGCGTAGGGCNTTAATTTTGTGGTGCATAAGTTTACGTGTAGGCGTAGGGCGGCATGCGACATTCGCCGCTAGGCAGAAGTAGGGTGAATAGTGTTTAGTAGTGCATAAGTTTACGTGTAGGCGTAGGGCCGCATGCGACATTCGCCGCTAGGCAGAAGTAGGGTGAATAGTGTTTAGTAGTGCATAAGTCTACGTGTAGTCGTAGGGCGGCATGCGACATTCGCCGCTAGGCTGAAGTAGGGTGAATAGTGTTTAGTAGTGCATAAGTTTACGTGGAGGCGTAGGGCGGCATACGACATTCGCCGCTAGGCAGAAGTAGGGTGAATAGTGTTTAGTAGTGCATAAGTTTACGTGTAGGCGTAGGCCGGCATGCGACATTCGCCGCTAGGCAGAAGTAGGGTGAATATTGTTTAGTAGTGCATAAGTTTACGTGTAGGCGTAGGGCGGCATGCGACATTCGCCGCTAGGCAGATGTAGGGTGAATAGTGTTTAGTAGTGCGTAAGTTTACGTGTAGGCGTAGGGCGGCATGCGCTAGGCAGAAGTAGGGTGAATAGTGTTTAGTAGTGCATAAGTTTACGTGTAGGCGTAGGGCGGCATGCGACATTCGCCGCTAGGCAGAAGTAGGGTGAATAGTGTTTAGTAGTGCATAAGTTTACGTGTAGGCGTAGGGCGGCATGCGACATTCGCCGCTAGGCAGAAGTAGGGTGAATAGTGTTTAGTAGTGCATAAGTTTACGTGTAGGCGTAGGGCGGCATGCGACATTCGCCGCTAGGCATAAGTAGGGTGAATAGTGTTTAGTAGTGCATAAGTTTACGTGTAGGCGTAGGGCGGCATGCGACATTCGCCGCTAGGCAGAAGTAGGGTGAATAGTGTTTAGTAGTGCATATATGTTTACGTGTAGGCGTATAATAGGGGGGCATGCGACATTCGCCGCTAGGCAGAAGTAGGGTGAATAGTGTTTAGTAGTGCATAAGTTTACGTGCAGGCGTAGGGCGGCATGCGACATTCGCCGCTAGGCTGAAGTAGGGTGAATAGTGTTTAGTAGTGCATAGGTTTACGTGTAGACGTAGGGCGGCATGCGACATTCGCCGCTAGGCAGAAGTAGGGTGAATAGTGTTTAGTAGTGCATAAGTTTATGTGTAGGCGTAGGGCGGCATGCGACAGTCGCCGCTATAGGCAGAAGTAGGGTGAATTGTGTTCAGTATAGTGCTTAAGTTTACGTGTAGGCGTAGGGCAGCATGCGACATTCGCCGCTAGGCAGAAGTAGGGTGAATAGTGTTTAGTAGTGCATAAGTTTACGTGTAGGCGTAGGGCGGCAGAAGTAGGGTGAATGGTGTTTAGTAGTACTTAAGTTTACATGTAGGCGTAGGGCAGCACGCGACATTCGCCGCTAGGCAAAAGTAGGGTGAATAGTGTTCGGTAGTGCATAAGTTTACGTGTAGACGTAGGGCGGCATGCGACATTCGCCGCTAGGCAGAAGTAGGGTGAATGGTGTTTAGTAGTACTTAAGTTTACGTGTAGGCGTAGGGCGGCATGCGACATGCGCCGCTAGGCAGAAGTAGGGTGAAAAGTGTTTAGTAGTACTTAAGTTTACGAGTAGGCGTAGGGCGGCATGCGACATTCGCCGCTGGGCAGAAGTAGGGTGAATTGTGTTCAGTATAGTGCTTAAGTTTACGTGTAGGCGTAGGGCGGCATGCGACATTCGCCGCTAGGCAGAAGTAGGGTGAATAGTGTTTAGTAGTGCATGAGTTTACGTGTAGGCGTAGGGCGGCATGCGACATTCGCCGCTAGGCAGAAGTAGGGTGAATGGTGTTTAGTAGTACTTAAGTTTACTTGTAGGCGTAGGGCGGCATGCGACATTCGCCGCTAGGCAGAAGTAGGGTGAATGGTGTTTAGTATGGTACTTATAAGTTTACCTGTACGCGTATGGCGGCATGCGACATTCGCCGCTAGGCAGAAGTAGGTTGAATGGTGTTTATATAGTAGTACTTAAGTTTATGTGTAGGCGTAGGGCGGCATGCGACATTCGCCGCTAGGCAGAAGTAGGGTGAATAGTGTTTAGTAGTACTTAAGTTTACGTGTAGGCGTATGGCGGCATGCGACATTTGCCGCTAGGCAAGGTAGGGTGAATGGTGTTTAGTAGTACTTAATTTTACGTGTAGGCGTAGGGCGGCATGCGACATTCGCCCGTAGGCAGAAGTAGGGTGAATAGTGTTTAGTTGTACTTAAGTTTACATGTAGGCGTAGGGCAGCATGCGACATTCGGCGCTAGGCAAAAGTAGGATGACTAGTAGTAGACTAGAGTAGAGTGTGCTGAAGTCGTTGTCTTGTAGTCGTAGTGTGAGCAAAAGTTGCAAGGAACGTGGCCATGATGTGATATTCAATGCCATCCCGCGCAGGGGTTCAAAAAATCTTCCGGGCTGTTGTTTTTCTTATTTGCCTTAAGGACTCTAAAAAGATCGTTCAAGAAAATCATAGCAGCTGTCCAAAACCTTATAAAGCCGTATAGTTGCACCCTCTGATCACGGCGGCCTCTGGATCGTTTTCGCCTCCCTTCAACCCTCAAAGCCATGGACCCCTAGACCCTTAAACCCTAAGCACAGCAAGCTCTAACATGAACCCTGAACTCCAAATTCACTATCGACTTGCTCTAAACCCTCAATGGAACTACCTTAACCTCGAAACCCGAAACCTAAGAGCCTTAAGCCCTAAACCCAAAAGCCTGAGAGCAAGACAACTTGTTCACGAAAGACAAGGGCTGCCTTTGGAGCGGTGAGTGGCCAGAGGCTAGGGGAGGGGGATGGAGTAGACGGGTGTACTCACTGGAGGAAAGAAAGGCGTAGAAGCGGAAAGGTGAAGGGCAGGGGGTGGCGGATGGGGCGCAGCATGGGGGGGGTGACGCCTGCCAGTGGGGATGGTGTTTCAGGTGTGTCCAGCGGTGGTGCTGGAGGTGAAGAAAGCGATTATTTCTTCTTCTATTCAACTCGCAGGGAGGGACGGGGATGAGGGAGCGTAGCATCGGGGGAAAGCGTGGCAGACTTGCTGGAGGAGGAAGTGAAGGGATAAACACTCAAGGGACGGTGGGCTCAAATGTATTGCCTGAAGAGAAGAACCACAGCTTCTGCTGGGAGAGGGGCGGGGCTTGAACGAATGGGGCGAGCGTGGGTGCACTTATGGACGAAGAGCTGCAGTGACGAGGTGCGCATAAGAGTGCCGGGTGTACTCGTGGAGGCGAAGCTGGAGGGGCGAATGTGGCGAGCGTGCGGGGTGTACTCAACTGCAGCAGCTTCAGGGATGGGCGGGAGCAGAAACAGGGAGGCGCGGAGAAGCCTGGCAAACTCTCCAGGGTTAAGAAACTCGCACCTTATAATGTCGGAGCCCTAAAAATTAGAATAGGGTTTTGGGGGTTCCTTATTATAAGTATAGTATAATGTATCCCCAAACCCTATTCTATTTATTAAGGCTACATTACATTACCCTAAACCTTGCAAAAGACGAGACCTTCGGAGCCGCTTTGCTGGTCTGAGCGCAGGCTGTCGTTTTGGATGCTCGCCAGGACTATGTTGCAGCGCTCTGGGGGGTTGCAGAGGTTTAGGGGCCGTCCAAAATCAATCCCTGCGAAACCCTAGTCTAAGTACGGCAAGCCTCTAGAACCCATATTAACTCAAGCATCCTGAACGATGACAACTAACTACGGTATATTCCCGATTGTGGATACATCCCACGAAAGGCTAGTTTCTGGAGTGAATCGACCCTCAAAGGAGCCCTTAAGGGATACGTCATCCTCAAAGAATCCTTACGAATCCGTGAAGGACAACGCTCCTGCCGTGCAGCTGTACGAGTCTGCTGGCTTTCGTGCCGTGGGTTGGACACCAGCCGCCCGGAGAGGCAAAGTCTAAGCTGTGTCAAGGCCCCTTCAAGGATTCTAAATAAGGGTCCTTGTAAGTCGAACTCCAAGGGGTTATTGAACACATAGTTTTATTTTGGTCCCAAGGGATTTTTTGGAAGCCAACACCCTACCTACACCCTAAGCCAGAAGCCCTATGCCATAGTTGCTGCAAGCGAATGCCAATTGACATGTTTCGGCTGGGGGCTGGGTCTCACAGCGTCTGAAGAGTGTTCCCGGAGACTCCCAAACCACTAGAAAACCTTTTACTATGCCTTGAAATTTTGTGGGAAGCAAAGTATGATTTATCGCATATTATGACGCATATTCCTTCTTGAGGTTGCTTTTGGAGTCTCTAGGGTTTCGGAGTTTGGATAAGGGTTCAAAGTTTCGGATTTACACATCTGAGGGATTCCGGCGTTCACGGCTTGAGGATCTGAGGGGAAAAATTATCGCTAAACGCAGAACTGCTGCATTAAACGCATCGTCATCGACGTTATCATGGCAATTAAAACGACAGTAATGAGTAATAGATTGTCGTTGTAGCCACAACAAGGACATGCATGATAAGAGTTATTATCGTCAAAACAAGAACAATCATAGCACCCTTGCAGAGCCTGTTAAAGAACCCTTGCAGAAGCCCGGTTCTTGTCCTGAACGCCTCTGTTTAACGCTGTGCTTCCCAAACAGGGTTCTCATTGACTGCATGGGTAATACACACCTCAAACCTAAACCCAAAGCCCGAAACCCTAAACCCCTAAAGCCGGCACTGCCGGTATCATGATCATTAGCATAGAAGCTTGAATATTTGTTCAGACTATTCCTTAGAGTTCCTGAGTGTAAGATTTGTATGGAATCCCCATGTTCGACCCTCTAAGAACCCTAAATTATACAGCCCTTGAAACCCTCTGTTTGTTTGTTCAGGCACCTAAATCATGGAACTCTTATAGTATCCCTTCCGGAACACTTTAAAGCGTGGCCTTAAAGGAACACTATAAACTTCCTCTTTAAGGCTTCACATCACTCTAATCTGAGGTTGAGGAGCTGGAGCTTGAGTGCCTTCTTGCCGGCAGAGGTCAGCACGCCATCATGGTACGGTTTAGAATCTAGGGTTCTACAATGGTTCTAGAGGGTTTTAGGGTTTAGGGATGGGTGTCCAGATTTAGGCTTAAGGGTTACGGGCTTTGGGATAGAGGCAGAAGTGTACAAGTGGCACTTGCTCTTGCAACACTGGTCATTGGACATAGTAAGAGCATCAATGCTTCTAGTTTCCTGTGCTTCGTGTCAATGCTGGATACTGCATGAGGCTTGCACCTGTGACGCTCTATACTGAACCCCAGAGAGTTGGAACATGGGTTTAGGAGGATTTATGCTAGGAGCCCCTATGCTTTACTTTAAGGGCATGAGGCTAATGATGTTCCAACTTTCTGGCTTCTACTCTAAGCCCCAAGCCTTAAAGCCAGAGAACCCAATACCCCTTAATTAAGGAATATACCTTAAATCATATTAGGGATCCTATTATGATTTAAGGTACATTCCTTAATTAAGGGGTATTGGGATCTCTGGGAAGCCAGACCGGGGCAACCTAGGGACCATGTTTCGTCCATTCAGGCAGCCGCCGCTGGTCTCGCATGCTGCGGGGCACCCCAGCCACGGAGGGCGACGAGGTGCCAACACGGTGGTGCTCTTAAATCAGGATGGCCGTTGCAGCTCAGAGTGGGTTTTAGGGTTTAAGAGTTTGGGGTATGGTGATTTGCTCTCCTGCCTCTTCTCTTCTTGCTTTTTTCGTCGGTCCTGTTGTCGTGCAAAGCATTATGATTTTTTCGCACTTGTCTTTCTGGTCTGTCCTTCCCCATCCTCTTATCGCAACCCGAACCCTGAATCCTAAACTCTAAAGGCCCTAGACCATGAACCTTTATAGTAGATGCCAGAAAGTTGGAACATCAATATCCTCATGCCCTTAAGGTAGAGTATAGGGGATCCTAGCAAGAATCCTCCTGAACCCATGTTCCAACTTTCTGGGGTTCACTGTATCCCCCAACTCCAAAGCCTCGACTCTTCTAATCGGAACTCAGGAGCATCCTCTTTTCAATCCCTAAACCCTGAGAGGACTGACGGAGAAAAGGAGCTAATAGAAGAACCTCCTAAACCCTAAACCCTAAACCCTATAACCCTAAACCCTAAACCCTAAACCCTATAACCCTAAACCCTAAACCCTAAACCCTAAACCCTAAACCCTATAACCCTAAACAAGAACCTCAACCCCCTGCTTGCAGGATCAGTGGGCTCTGTAAGTAGGTCGTAAGGAGGGTTGGAAGAAGACAACCCGACTCTTGCGACTTTTAACCCTCCTTGAAACCTGCTTAGTAAGTCTCCTGGCCTCTCAGCAGCTCGGTTCTGAAGCCTTAAACACCAGATCTTGAATATCTGATACCGCTTTAGGATGTAGGGGTTTAGGGGGTTTAGGGAGTGGTTTAGGGTTTAGGGATGTAGGGGTAGACCCCTGCAAATACCCCATGCAGGAGCCCTCTGGCATGGAGCTCACCGCAGAACTGACGCGGCGGGCGCTCTATCAGGCAGGTGGGAAGAGCAGATTTCCGCATTTGGGGCATAAGGGGACCTACCAAATACTCCTAAACCCTAAACGCCAAACCCTAAACCCTAAACCCCTTCCGAATTCCGGAGTTGGGGTTTTGGGAGCCATGGGCAATGGGGGCTTAGTGGCTAGGGCCGAGGCTCAGCGCCAAATCCACACCCAACCCAAAGCCCCAGACCCAAACCCCAACCCCCAAAGCCTTGAAGCCCTAAACCTTAAGCCTTAAGCCGTATCAACGCCCTAAGGCCGTAAACCACAATCCCCAACACCCAAGCATTAAAGTCTAGCGGACCCCTTGAGGATCCCAGACAGAACTTTCAATAGAACCAAAAAGCCTTACGATCCTGAAGCTCCAAAACCTATACCCGCAGAGCCTACGTAGTTCCCCCCCAGAGAAACTCTGAAAGCACACCCAAGCTCTAAACCTTCAAAATAAAAGAAACCCCAAAGCCCTAAACTCCAGACTCCAAACCCAATTCCTGGATCCTGAACCCATGGGAACCATTTAAAGGAACCCTTCAACGCTCCCAGAAACGAACCATTTGACGGAACCCTTCAACCCTCCAGAAGCCCCCCAAAACGCCCCCACGCTGTCAGGTGCTTTTGGGCTTGTTGGCCTCAGCAATCTTCTTTCCGAGGCCCCGACGGGCGTGAGAAGCTTTCTGTTACTGTTACAAATATCATAACTATCGTTATTGTTATTGTTGTTATTGTTGTTATTGTTATTGTTATTGTTATTGTTCTTCTTATTATGATGATCAATATTACTACTGTATCTTTTCTTCCTCTGGTTGCTACAGCTGTTTTATTGCTACTGTTATTGGTATTTATGACCGCTACGGTTTCTATTTGCTATTGCTATTGCAATCTAACATGTTGTTGTCGTCATTATTGTTGTTGTGATTAATATGGTTGCTAGTATTACCATTCTTGTCATTATTCTTGTTGAACAGTCATGTTGTCAAGAGTACTATGGTATCATGATGATGATGGTGATGATGATCGTGATGACGATTTTTATCATTCGTATGAGAGCTATTGTGATTGCCAAAGCTACTGTTCTTTTCCTCATTACCACTGTTGTGATTGTTATGAATGTTGCTATTTGAGGCGTTGTGATTATGCCTTCTTCTGATTGCTGTAGCTATTTGATTGTTTTTGGCTTTTATGATTTATGACTACTACTGTGACTCGTTAAGTACTATTACAATATCTCGTGCCAGTGCAGATACCAGTACCAATACTACGAATACCGTAACCATCGCTACTACTATTGATATTGGCAAGTGGTTTTGACACTAGTAGTAGTAGTAGTAGTAGTACTGCTACTACTACTACTACTACTCCTATTGCTGTCGCTACTACTGCTACTACTACTACTACTATTACTGCGACTGCGACTGCGACTGCGACTGCGACTGCTACTGCTACTGCTACTGCTACTGCTACTGCTACTGCTACTGCTACTACTGCTGCTGCTGCTGCTGCTGCTACCGCTGCTACCNCTGCTACTGCTACTGCTACTGCTACTGCTACTGCTACTGCTACTGCTACTACTGCTGCTGCTGCTGCTGCTGCTACCGCTGCTACCGCTACCGCTACCGCGACCGCCACCGGCACGCCACCGCCACCGCGACCGCGACCGCGACCCGCTACCGCTACCGCTACCGCTACCGCTACCGCTACCGCGACCGCGACCGCGACCGCGACTGCGACATACTGCGACCGTGACCGCGACCGCGATCGCTACTACTACCACTACCACCACCACGACGACGACGACTACTACAAGTACTACTACTACTACTACCACTACTACTACTAGGACTACTACTACAACAACTACTACTACTACTGCTGCCGCGACGACGACTGCTACTGCTACTACTAGTACTACTACGACTTTGAGTACGACTGCGACAACGACAACGACTACTACTATGCTTACTACTACCACAGTGCCACTAGTATTATTAGTACTTTTGTTCTTACTCTTACCCTAACTAGTACCATTACCATGACTCGTTATTGAACACCGCACTATTGCTATTCCTACTACCAGTTCCAGTACCATTACCATTACCGTTGCTACGTCCCATCATAGCGATTGCGACTCGTACTATTAAATATTTCTACTATTGTGCTTTACGGTATAAAAAAGCTGTCATAACCATCATTATCATCTTCATATTATGACTGCTATGAACATGATGATGATGGCGGTGGTGATAGTGATTGGATTCTTATACTTATACTGTTTTACTGCTCTTTGTTTTGGGGAGGGTTGGTTCCGTATTTGGTTAGTGCATGGCAGTGCATGGTGTGACTTTTGTTGTTCAGGGCTTCTGACTTCCAGGGATTTTGGGATTGGGGGATTGGGTTTAGGGTTTCGGGTTTCAGTTGGGGGTTTCGGCTCGGGTCTCGTTTCGCTTCTGGCGGCTCGGGTTTCGGCAGTTTCGGGCCCAAAGGCTTCGAACATTTGCATGTGTGCTTGAATAATAGTAATGCTTTCCCGAGGTGTCCCAATATCGCAAGTCCTTGATACACCCCAACAGCCGATTCAAACGTGTATGTTAGGGCCTTCTGTTGGTGTGTGCAGCTTGGCACTGAAGCGCACTGGCACAAGTGAATTTCGTCTTTGATCTGCTCTTGGAACTCGTTCTCGGCGCGGCAAAGCTTTTGAACCTAATCCAACTCGTATCTTTGCGGCATGCAAAAGTTTGTTAAAGACAAGAAGCATGAGGGAGAGAGAGCGATCGAGAGAGCGAGAGAGAGAGAGAGCGAGAGAGAGAGAGAGAGACAGAGAGAGAGAGCGAGAGAGAGCAGTAGGGGGCGAGAGAGTGAAGCAGTACGATGCAGCTACGTGCCGAATTACTTTGAGAATCCACCTTGTGCCAAGAACCTCTGCGGCATGGGGGTGCGGCGAGCATCGGTTGAGGGTTAAAAGGTCTATGGTCGGCATAGTCAGGCATAATCACCATGTTGGCTTCATGTATTGAAGAACTTGGTCAGACAAAGGATCAAACCGCTAGGATGCCTCCGATCGCGATACTTCTTTCTTTGCATTCTTGCTGCTTAACCGAAACCCCAAAGTCCGCACCAATTGATTAGTGATTCGTCTTTAGCTTCTCCTGGCTACAGGTGATGGGCGGCATCGTGGCCGTTTCGCAGCTGCTGCACAGTGCCTGGGCCTGTTCATGTCGCGTTGGGTGCAGACACAGCTTGGTGTTCTACGAGCAGTTCTGGCCTGCGTGATGCTGTCCGATCTGGTTCGTTTCGAGTGGCAATTGGAAGAAGCCAAAGAGCGGAAGCGGTGTCTGTGGCTGCGCAAGTTTGGGACCCACCTCGTGATCGAACCGGCAAGAGCTTGGCGCTCGTGAAACATGGCTGGGACAACGAGAGTGCTGGGAATTCTAGTGAGCTGTTTGCTGATCAGCCTCTTCCATCAGACTTGCGCTATGCACCTTGGTGGATGATGTATAATTTATATAGGGGCCTATTTTAATAGGGGTTTTGGGTATATTATGCTATTATCATAATAAGGAACCCCCACAATAGTCTTGGTAATTATTGAGGCCCCTCTGTTACTTCCGCTCGGTCAACTCAGCAATATAGGGGCCTAAATAATTAGAATCGGGTTTCTTGAAAGAGCTCCCTTAAAAGGGATGCTATAAGGGTTCTACAATGGACTTGGGGATGTTTGGGGCTTAAAGACTTACCAATATTATTTTGGCGGTTCCTAATTTTCTTTATTGGGCCCCACGAATCTGTTCTGATTATTTAGGCCCCTATATTAACATTACCCAGGAGGGGCTGCAAGTGCAGGACTAGTGACTAGGGCATTGAGTCGTCAGAGTGCGGCTTTTGAACATGTGGGAGTTTCCGAAAATAGGGGACCCTAATATAGTACCCTAAATAGTATGATCCTTATTACAAGGACCCCAAAATATTACAAGGACCCCAAAATAAGGTACCCCTAATTTTCGGAAACTCCCATGTGTCTACATCCGTCCCTACTGTCCCGGCTGTCCCGGATGATGCACGCAGACCGCCACTGTGGTGTAGAAAGCACTGTGGCGGGTGAGCGCAGCGACATTCAAAGAGAACTCTTGCCCGTGAGCCATTAAAATTTCTTGCATCCCAATACATGGGGCATATCGTCAGTTCGTTAAACCCTAAATTTGGGTTTTGCGGTGTCGGACAGTGCAGATAGCTTACACTGTGACCGTAACTGTATTTGGCCCTCAAGGGCTGTGTACGTAGCATGTTTTTTGGCGCTGCAGCTGCTTTCTAGGAGCCTGCTTGAGGCTCAGCCTAAGTATACGCGACACAGGTACATGGTCTCTTAGGGTGAGCTCTACACAGTTTGTGGTTCCTAAACCTTCACTGGACTCAAGAAGCCTCATGCCATTCTGGGTGGTTCTGGAGTTGCGGCTCACACTCCGGATCCTGCTCATAATCCCTCTCTCACTCCCGGATCCCGCTCACAGTCACACTCCCGCTCACACCTCCGCTCACAGTCGGGGGTACGTCGAAACGCAAAGCATGCTGGCCGAGGGGCCGAGACACGCATGGGAACCTTCAAACCTGAGCACTTTTCAAAGCCTGCCGCTTACAAAGGGGCCTACAGAATAATGTAAGAACCTGATTAAGAAACCTTGGGCCTTTATTAGGGTTCCTTATATGAATCCTACTATTTTGGGGTTATAGGCCCAGGGTTTCTTAATCAGGTTCCTGCATTATTGGAGTCCAATTTTCTAGGCCATGCAAGCAGCTATTTCTCAGACTTCGGGCATTACGGAAGCGTGGTCTCGGAGCGATCACCTGAATCCCAGGATGCACAGTGGGGCGTCGTTATTCGGTGTGTTTCCGAAGCAAACATAGTTGGTTCCTGGACCCCAAAAGTATGTAGAAGAATAGCCTTTTAGAGGTTTTGGGCCATTATTTTACCTACTTTGGAGTCTAGGTTGTGACGTTACAGACTTACGAAGCTTTTACCGATGGCGAAGAAATCTCGGGCTAGGACCCTGAGCCCCAAACCCGAACCGCGAATGTAGGTGCCTTCATGATGGGAGTAAGGGGTTTAAGGCAGTATGATAGCAGACTCAATATAACAGGGACTATACCGGGGGATGTTATTGTGACTGTTGTGCTTTTGTTTCACGGGCTAGTGCTTCCAGCCTCGATTTCAGGAGACTGTCAGGCCCCAAGTTTGAAACCTTGTGCCTAGTTGAAGGCACAAGAATCATGGAATCCGCAGAAATCCAAACTTGGGTTTGGGGTTTAGCGCTTCAGCTTGCTACCTATCAGGGCTCTATGTAATGGCTGCTACGATTATCAGCATCCCAACCGGATCCGAGCACAAGATAGTATTACGCAGCAGCAGGTGCAGGCACAGAGCCAAATCTGTAGTTATTATCTTGAGTGCAGTATCCAAACCCTTCACGCATTTATTTAGGACACTGTCCTGTGTGTGTCGTCCGTGCTCCGGCTTGCTATGCTCTGAATCAGCATATTATGGAGAACTTGGAGCCTCAGCCATGGTATGTAGGTGTCATCTCAGGGTTTAGACTGTTGCTTCGGGGCTTGCTGTTTAGGGCTTAAGGGGCTCTAGGGCGCCTCTGAGACTTTGGGAGCTCTTTGGGGGTGGTTTAGGGTTTAGGGTTTTTTTGGGCTTTCTGGCCATGGAGTCGGTCCAGATGGTGCGGATTCGAGCCAGGCCAGGATGTCCAGGGCTGCGAAGCCTTCCCTACAGCGCTACAGGTCCGAATTTCAGCTTCGACTGAAGTACACACCACATGCCACAAACCTTCAACCCTAAACGGTAAACCCTAAACTCTAAACCTTAACCACTCAACTGAAGCATAACACCCGAAATAGCATCCTGTCATTTTTTCGAATTGGGCATGGCAGTACCAGACTGATAGTAGCCTCCCCTCATGCCGCCTTGTTCAGTGAAGCAACGCTGCAAAATCTGTCATGCTCATCTCGGGCCGCCGTGCCCGATGCTTGAACGGTTTTGAGGCTCACAAGCCCTAAACCCTAAACCATAAACCCCACCCTAGAACCTTAAGCCGCGTCGCACTCTGTGACTTCAGGTTTGCTTGCATGAGCAGTAAGGTTCAGAAAACTTACCCTGGGTTTTGTTGATGCCCTAAACTCAAGAGCCCGAAACCCATGAAGCTCTAATCCTGAGCCCTGAAGATCCGAAACACAAGTGCTAAACGGTTTAGGGTTTAGGGTTTAGTCTACCATCATTTGGGTTGCATTTCAGGGCGAGTTCTCGGTTCTTGGGAGGTGGTGGTGGTCGCCCTTTGTCGTGGCCCTCCTCACTCTCCGCGCTGAGGCCCGCACTTGCATGGCGCTCTTAGGGTTGTAAGGGTGTAGGGTTTAGGATTAGGGTTTAGGGTGTAGGCTGTTAACTGTGTAAGTCATTATCAGCATTGCCACTGCCGTGCATTTTACTATCACTGTAGTTGTCGTAATTGCTGCGGCAAAAGGTTCTGCTCATGCTGCCACTGCTGCTGCTGCTGCTGGGCTGCTAACCGGCCTTCTGCCCTACTGTTGCTTAGCTACTGATACTGCCACTGCCAATACAGCCGATACAGATCTTGAAAAGGCGAGCACAAGCCGCGTCGTACAGCCTTATAACACAGCTTCAACCCACGGGAATGCACAGACAACCGCTATCAGCTAAACCCACCCGCAGACCGGAGATAACCCTACGAACCTGCTTGACAACATCGATAAAACTCTTGTAAGCCGAGTTAGCCCTTGTGCGAGCCCTATGCTACCCATACAGGTTCATCTGACTTTATACTATGTCCTTGAGAACCGCTAGGAAGCACTCCAAAGCCCACAGCTGCGAGGCGGACTGTCCCGAAGACTGTCCAGCACGCTGCCCCGGTCAGCAGGAGGCGTGGGGCTTTCTTTCGCCTCTTTTTGTACCTAGAGTAACTAACCAAAGTACTTTAGAGGCCTAATTAATTTACCTATACTTTTTTGGGGTTCCTTACTTTCATTACAGTATAATGGGCCCCAAAACCCCTATTCCAATGATTAGGGCACCTAATATAGAACCCTACTATAGATCTAGAACCCTACTATAGATCCCTTATAGAACCCCTTAAAGGATCCCTTTAAAGGGAACCCTATTCTAATTATTAAGGCCTCTACAGTACCTTTACAAAAAGGGATATGGCCATCAACGGATGGCACACTTACCTTTTTCTTGAGGTACCTTGGGTACTCAAAGATCCCAAGACCCCTTAATTAAGGAATATACCTTAAATCATAAACATATTAAGTTAAGGTACATTCCTTGATTAAGGGGTCTTGGGTTCTCTGGGTAAACCCTAAACCCTGAACCCCAAACCTTAGACCCTAAGCCTTAAACCCCAAACCCTTATAGATCCCTTCTAGAACCCTTAAAGGAAACCCTTCTTTAAACCGTAGGTTTGGGGCCTGGGGGATTCTATGGGACCCTGAAGCCCTGAAACGTCTAGGCCATGTGACCCTTCAGACCACCGCCACGAGCCCACAAGACTCCCGGCCTTTGGGGTTTAGGGTTCAGCCAGGGTTTAGGGTTTAGGGTCTAGGGTTTATAGGGGTTTAGGGTTTAGGGTTTAGGGGTTTAGGGTTTTGGGGTTTAGGGTTTAGGGGTTTAGGGTTTAGGGAATGTCTCCACAATCGCAGATCGAGCATATCTGTAAACGTTTGAGCGATGCAGGACTAGTGTTACCGTAACGAATAGAAAGACCTCACCCTGTACAATCAAGGGTTTGGGGTTAGGGTTCAGGAGCTGTCGGGTTGGGGGAATGGGTTTGGCTTGGCTTTGCCGACTCTCTTTGCTCGGACTACGGTGTTCTTATAAACCAAAAGCCCCAAACCCGAGTCCTGAAGACACATGGGGCACAGACTCCAAATAGCAGGGCACCTTAAACCCTAAGCCCAAAGCCCCAAATAGCAGGCTACCCATAAGGATCGTAAGCCCTAAACCCTTAAGCCCCTAAACCCTAAACCCCTAAACCCTAAACTCTAAAAGGATCCCCGGACGGGGCCCCTGTGATCTGAAGAAGCCCCACTTGTCCCGTCCTGTGGCCGCAGGTGCAGTCGGACTTCGTCTCTTGGTTCGAAATGGGGGTTGATCAAAATTGTGGGCCCTTTTGGGGTCTGTATATTAGTACATATTCCTTATAGTTTAGGGTACCATAGGGGGCCATAATTTTGATCAACCCCCAAATGATTGTCTGTCATGCTCAAGTTGAGGGCTTGTTTAAGGATTAGGGCTTTAGGACTTTAGGATTTAGGGTTTTCGGGTTCAAGGTCTGGGGTGTTGGGGTTGAGGGTTTGAGTTTTTTTGGCTTTAGGGTTCAGGCCTTATATGGGCTAATGGCGAAGCCTGACACCTGGAGCCCCAATCCTTGGAGCCGTAAGTCTGAAGAGCACAGACGCCTTTCAAATTAGAGCAGGGTCGTACAGTGCATTGTTCTATACTTTGTAATAAGGAACCCTCAGGAATAGCATAAAAAGTTATTCAGGCTTCTATGTTACAGCTACTACAGGGACAGCAGCCAAGCCTTCAGAGCCCTGAAGTCGCAGTGGTCACCACCAGCCAAGGCTTTAGGGTTTAGGGTTTAGAGTTTAGGGTTTAGGGGCGCTGGGTATGGACCGTCTTGAGACAGGTTAGTTTTACCCTGCTGAAGAACTAGGCGGCAGGTGCTGCGAGGTTACTAGAAGTCAATGCCATGCATGTCCCAGAGATCCCAAGACCCCTTAATTAAAGAATATACCTTAAATCATAATATTAAGCCCCCTATGATTTGTTTAAGGTCTATTCCTGAATTAAGGGGTATTGGGTTCTCTGGGGACAAGGGTTTAGCAGGTTGGAGTTGTGATTGAAGTTTTTGGGGGTTTGGTGGCAAGGTTTGCGGGTTCCAGATGTTCGACCTCGGGGTTTGGAGCTTGCACCTTAGTGTGTTGTTGGGTTTAGACCACAGGGGCATCGGCTTCGAGGGATTGCGGTCTCAGTAAATGAGGGTTTAGGGATTAGGGTTTAGGCTGTAGGGATTAGGGTGTAGGGTGTAGGGTTTAGGCGGTTTGGGGTGTAGGGTTTAGGGTCTCAGTTCCTAAGGTCCGGAGCAATTTCGACCTCGCAAAGTTCTGGGGTGTGTGCCCTGCTTCTGCCAGACTTCAAAGTCCTTTCTTTAAGGATACCTCGTAGTAATAGAGGGGCCCAAAGTTTAAAACCAAGCAGTTTCCCTTGATCATAATTGTACCATGATATGCCCCAGAGCCTTATTCTACATTAGTAATAATCCCTTGCTAAAGCGTTGTCTGGGTGGGGGGTGGGTGGATTCTTATGGGCAATCTCGAAGGTCTCAATACAAGTCGCTGAAGCATCCCAAACCAAGCAACTCTAGTATAGGGTGTAGGATGGTTTCGGGTTTACGGTTTAGGGTGTAGTTGAGACATTGCTGAGTCAAGGGCTTTTCTCGCTATCAGCATCGCCCCAAACCCTTAACCATCAAACCCCAACAGTGTTTAGCATCCTACCCCATCTCGGTCCAACCCCAAGCCCTTAATGCTTCACCCTGAGCTCTAGAACCCGAACCCCCGAACAACCCTTAACCCCGAACCCGAAGCTTCACCTCAGAGCTTAAGCCCCTGATCGGCATGTTCTTGAAATAATTCGGGGTTTGAGGGTTCTTGTTTAGTCAGGGTGTGCGAATTTATGTTTTTCGGGTTTAAGGTTCCGGTAGCCTATGCAGCTCAGTTTAGTTTAGCGACTGTGGGTGTAGAGAAGGGTGCTGGGCTAGGTTATGTGACTAGCTTCTGACTTCAGATTAAGTTCTGTTCCTGTCTTTACCTTTCATCCCACGCGGTGTGTTGCGTTTCCATACTCTTGTGTCGACCCTGAAGCCTGAAGCTTAGACCCTAAGCCCCAATTCCTAAAAGCCCCTAAACCTCTGCTGACGAAAAGGTACTACGAGATCGCGTATCACGACAGCACCCAGCCTCGCCGGTGGCCAATCAAGGCCAGGTTAGCTTTTGGATGCTTTTGGATTTGTGTCATGTTCGATTAGTATCATTCTTGTTTCTATCACTGTTATCACTACTGTTACTCCATTTCCCAAATAGGTTGTTAACACTAGTAACAATATTGAGTATTGTTATCGTTCGTAGCGGTGGCATTGTTGCAGTTTAAAAATAACATCATCATCATCATCATCATCGTCATTTTCATTACTCATGTTATTACTGTTTTTCTCTTGTTATTCTTCTTCGTCTTGTTCGTGCTCTTGTTCTTGTTAGTCTTTGCACTATTGCTCTTTATATTGGTATTATCATCGTGATTATTGCTACTTAGTTTTTTGAGCACGATGGTGGGTACATTCATGATTCTCATTATGGTTCGTTGCTATCATTGCTCCTGTGCTGATCCGCAGTCTAGTTATTGCTTTTCAGTGTTGTTACGGTTAGTGCTATCCTTATTGCATGACTAGTGTTACTGTTATGCCTGTTGTCACTCCCACTACCAGATAATATGCACATAGCTACCGCACTCAACCCTGCACCCCAAACCGTTAACCCCCAAATCCTAAACCAAGGCTGAAGCGACTGTAGAAAGTTTGTTGGCCAAGCCAAGCTGCACTGTTTTCCGAGTGTTGGGCGCAGTTTCGTATTCGGGATCGGCCGGGAAGGGGGGGCCGAGGGCTTTGCGAGTTCAGGCGTTTACGGGTTGAGGCTTGAGGGCCTAGTGGTTTAGGGGTTTAGGGATTCGCGATTTAGGAATTGGGTTGAGTTGGCTTAAGTTAAGAATCCCTCGTGAAGCAGCTGCAGTTTTCTTAGGGTGTGGGGGGGGGCTCGGGGCTCCGGAGATTTCTGTCTTGCTGAATGGTGCGGGATGCTCTAGTCTAACCGACTTCGCGACACACGCACAAGTGCATCGCCGCCGGACGAGCGCACATTCGTCTATCCTCCAAAAGCTCACCCTGCGCTTTCTTCCATTTCTTGCCAGATTGGCCATGCACAGAGCCCAGGCCCGGAAATCTTCACCTTAACCTCCAAACGCCCAAAACACGACACCGTGGCTTGCCATATGATGTCTGCGCAACTGGTTGTACGTACCATCCCTTTATCGTCCTTACTGGAGTCTCATATACCCCAAAGCCTGCATTCCAATATTCAAAGCGCGCACATCCGAGAAGCAAGTCTCTGAGCCCAAACCCGAAACCCTACACCCCAAACCCTAAACCCTAAAGCCTACACCCCAAACCCTAAACTTTCCCTAAACCCTGAACCCCAAGCCTCAAACCCTAAACTTTCCCTAAACCCTAATCCCTAAACCCCAAACCTCAAACCCTAAACTTTCCCTAAACCCTAATCCCTAAACCCTACACCCCAAACCCTAAGCTTTCCCTAAACCCTAAAACCGCTCCTCCGATTGGTTTGCAGGCTTCCTGCCAGCGGTCAGTGAAGTCTGCACACCCAGGGGATCCGAAGAATTACAAGGACCTTCGGGTTTTTTTTGATATGGGGGTTTCCGAAAATGGGGGGATACCTTATTTTGGGGTCCTTATAGTAAGGATCCTACTGTTTAGGGCACTATATAAAGGTCCCCTATTCTCGGAAACTCCCATATGATATATGAGAGTATACACAACTTTAGCACAAGGGGATAGTACCTCTAATCGTTCCGAGCAGCTACGAGGACCTTCGGTTTAGGGTTTAGGGATTTAAGGTTTTTTGGGGGTTTTAGGATTTCGGGTTTGGGGGCTTGGGGTTTCAGGGCGCCTTTTGAGGCTTTCGGGGTTGAACACCCAAAACCCCAAAACCCCTGAACCCTCAATTCTGATCCGTTGAATAAACCCCTAAACCAAAAAGATGCCTGAACCGAAACCATCCGAAACCCTGAACTCTAAGCCGTAAGCCCTAACACGGGGCTCTAGGGGTTTAGGGTTTAGGGTGGGTTCATGGTTCAGGTTTTGGGGTTGCTACTTCTCCACCCTGCCGCTCAGCAGCGCCCTGCAGTTGAAACTTTGGAGCGCTTGCTGCTGCCTTTGGAGTCAGAGACTCCAATATCCCTTAAATTAAGGTTAAGATCCCTAATATGATTTAAGGGGATATTCCATAATTAAGGGATATTGGAGTCTCTTTGGAGCCGCCGTTGCTCTCCCACTGCTTATGGTACCCTAAACGCGAGGGTTGCTGGGGAACTTGAGCCTTCTGCAGCTGCTCTACTTGGGCCAGCGGCACTCAGGCCTTGATTGTTGATCTTCCGAATTCAGGGGTGGAGAAACCCCAGGGTTCAGAATGGGGTTGTTGGGGTATACTGTAGTACTGTAGCCTAGCTATACATGCACTCTAATGGGATCCGAAGTCTTCCTGGACCTGGTGCAGGGAGCATTGAAGTGGCTGTATCATCTTTGGGGACTTGGCTGATGTCTCCTGGACTCCTAGGGTTGAGGGTTACGCACCAGGCACACCCCGTTGATGGATAAAGTCTGCGTTACCCTCTCTGGGTTTTTTGGATCGACGGTATGTTCAAGCATGTTGTTGCTTTTTCTTGGTATCAGCAATGCGAACAGCCCGCTTGGTCACCGGTGCTTGGTCAACTCGGAACCTCGCACGAAGGCGTTCCCTGCCCTGGGCGCTGGCTTCTGGTTTCAAAAAAGGTGGCAGTGAGTCGTGCATAGAATATTCGTGTGTAGCTTCTACATGGGGGTTTCCGAAAATAGGGGTAGCTTAATTTGGTGTCTAAGAATAAGGATCCTACTATTTAGGGTACTATGTTAGGGTCCCCTATTTTCGGAAACTCCCACATAACCACTGAGTGTAGAACGTGCCTGCTAGACTCCATTCCAGCTACTTGTAGACCCTCGTCATGAAACCCTATGCCCTGAACCTTACAAAACCACACCATGAACCTCTAAACCCTAAACGCGAAGGCCCGAAACCCCAGCAATCCCTGAAGAAGGATCCTTTCTACATAGATGTCCGAATAGTTAAGTGGATATGCTTGGAAGCAATGTGATGTACCCCATTCCAAATATTCCGGGCCCTGTTTTGATCCAGGCTCAACCCTACACTCCAAGGCCCTAAACCCTAAACCCTAAACCCTAAACTCCATAAGCCCTGAACCCTCAAGTCTCCGGCCCTAAAGGTCCGTAACCCAAAGGCCAGAAAGTCGAGAGTCTGCGCACCGGATAGTGGAGCCTCTCACCAGGACCTCTTCTCCTTGAACGTCGGGCCGGGCAGAGGAATCAATGCTGTCTGCGATTTGGAGTGCCTTGGCTTGGTCCATGGCTAGTTCTCTAAAGTAGGGTCCCTTGTAGGGTCCTTTGTAGAAGGGTAAGGGTGCTGCCTTCTGAATTTTGGGTTCTTAAAAAGGAATCCTAATTTAGAGAGCTGCCCCTCTGCCATCCCGGAAGCATTGCAACGTTTCCCGGCCCTTCTGGCGCTGCCAGAAAGAACTTGATTTAAGTTGCCATAATAAGGAACCCTATAGTTGCCAAAGATCCCTGTTCTGGCAACCTAAACTAAGTTCCTTATCAAGAACCCAGGTTCAACATTACGAACCAGCCGGGGGTGTTCCTCGGACACTGGCGAGGGGCACAGTTTGCGTCGGCAGCAACTCGTGATGAGCCCCCTAAACGCTAAACCCTGAATCTCTAAGCCTGAAACCCTAAACCCTAGGGTTTAGGGTTTAGGGTAGACCTGCTCTGCGTGCGGAGTGGAGAAAGAGTCATTGCACTTTAAAAAAACCCTAAGCGGGAAAGGGCGGGGCTTATCCAAGTCTCCGAGTCCAGCCTCGCCCCAGCAATACCTCGCACCGCTGTGGACTTTAAAGGAAGGTTTCGGTATACGTTCCGTTAAGGGGTTCCTTTAAGGTTCCTTCAGGGGTTCCTTCTTGAAAAGCACCCTCTGCCAGCTCTGGACGGAAGGGATTCAGGTCCGCGGCTTTCTGTGAGATGTCAGATGCCCTCTGCCCCTAACCTTGAACTCTGAACTCTACATGGGAGTTTCCGAATAGGGGTACCTTATTTTGGGGTCCTTATAAGGATCCTAGTATTTAGGGTTCTATATGTGGATCCCCTATTTTCAGAAACTACCACACGTCTTAGTTTTGAAGGGGTAAGCCATGTGCATTCGAAGAAGTTCTCTCACACACATGAACTTGAGGAGGATGTCCTGAAAAGTCAATGCCTTGAGAAGGCTTCGCAGAAGCCGCGCCAAGGCTCAGGTAGCCAAAAACACGGAGCCTCTAAGCAGGACCGTCAACCCTACAGAGACCTGGACGGCTTGAACTACGATACACTGCCAAAGACATGCGATGCCCCTGTAGGCTTGAAACTGCTACACCCTGCGGGGCTTCGGCTATGGGTTGTCGGCTTACATTTCTGGGGTGTATGGTCCGCGCACTTTCAGGTCGGGCCATTCGTTCTTCAATCCGAATTTGACGGACATTGCCAACACCCTTGTGGACGCTGCTTGTTCCAATCTGGGAGGTTCGCAGAATTACGACTGGATTGGGGACCCTAAACCCTAAACCCTCAACCCTAAACCCGAAACCCTAAACCCTAAACCCTATAAACCCTAAACCCTTACCTTCTTTGTGCTTAAGCCCTCACCCTTCGAGCCCGGAACCGTATCTGTAAGACCCCTAAACATCCGGGGGGTTGTCTTACTTGGCGCTCTACCTTTTAAAAGGTTCACTCGGTAGGGCTTTGGGACATCTTATATTTTCCCTTATTGGGCTTAAGAGGATCTTATTTACTTATGTTTTTCAGAAGCTCTAAAAGCCCCACCTAGTTCACCCATGAACACCCAGTGAGGTCCCAGAAGCCCCATCCCCATCGGCAACTTTCCCTAAACCCCAAACTCACCCTTAAATTCGAGATCCTAAACCCTAAACTTAAACTCTAAATCACAATCCTGAACCCCAAACTAACCCTAAACCTGACATCCTTAACTCGAAATCCTAAACCCTAAGCTCTAGATCACAAATCCTGAACCCAAAACCCGAACTCTGCCCCTGAAATGAAGACCCCAGACGCGAGCCCACTGAGTATACAGTGGGATCCTTCAATACGACGACCTCGAACTTCTAAACCCTAAACTCTACCTTCACCCGAAAAAAAGCTACCTTTTCATATGAAGAAATCATACCGTGGAACCCTCAACAGGTATATAGGGCTAATTTTGGGTCCAGGTAAACCCTAAAGCTCAATCAAAACTAGCACAGTAGTGGGATCCCTCCATGAAGCCCTAAATCCTACAAGCCCAGGTCCCTAAACCCGAAACCCTGTAAGAACTGTGAAGCCCTAAATTGCCCTAAATCCTACAAGCCCAGGTGGGCGTGGCGGCCAACGGAACCTACAACTGGACCCTGGAGTTCCAGTGCAAGCACCTGGGCTCGAGGTTTTGGGGTTTAGGATTTGGGGTTTAGGGTCCAGGGTTTAGGGTTTAGGGTGTAGGGTGTGACGGGTTTAGGGTCCAGGGTTTAGGGTTTAGGGTTTAGGATTTGGGGTTTAGGGTCCAGGGTTAGGAGAGCTGGCGTAGGCGGAAATCCGGGTTTTTTTTCTTGATTTGAGGCGCAGGGCTCCCGGTAAAAGTCAAGCGCCACCTGTCCAGTCGTGAGCTGCCCAGAGCCTCCAATATCCCTTAGATAAGGAGTTTAGGGGGTTTTAGGGGTTTAGGGTTTAGGGTTTCGGGGTTTAGGGGTTTAGGGTTTAGGGTTTATAGGGTTTAGGGTTTAGGGTTTATAGTACTCAAACTTGTAGTAGGATCCCTAGTATGATATATTCCTTAATGAAGGGATAAATATGGGAGTCTCCGAGCTGGTCCATTGCCATCTCGGTGCGGATGCTGAGATCTCGTGACCAGGAACGATGACAACCCAGAACGTGGCATACGGTTCGCGGCCGTGAACTTCTATCACCGAAACCCTCTGATCGATGAGGAGGCCGTTCTGGGTCAGGGTTTAGGGTTTTGGGTTTAGGGTCTAGGGTTTAAGGGTTTAAGGGTTTAGGGTTTAGGGTTTTGGGTTTTGGGTTTACGGGAGGGCAGGCAGGTTCCAGGTTGTTGTGGGGTCGGCAAAGTACTCCAGTCTTGATGCCTTGTCCTCTGTGCACAGGAGAGAGTTCTGTGTTTGGTCAAGCGAGGCCCCTGAACTTCAAGCATGGACATCTGTGATGTGGGCAGTTGTCAAAATTAAGGTCCCTTTTTGGGTACCCTAAATAATGGGTGCCGTATTATAATAGGGACCCAAAAGGGGGCCTTAATTTTGACAACTACCCATGTGAGTGTCCACCTCGTATGTTGGCTCGGTGTGCCGACACAGTGCAGGATCAGGACGCGAAGTCGTCGAAGTGCGGCTGTGAACGATTGTCTAGCCCCCGTTGCCATGTCCTGCCTGTCATCTACTCCGACTTTCTTGGCTGTGCCAGATTTGAAGCACGCAGACCACCGCAATGATGCAGCAAGCACTGTGGCGGGTGAGCACAGCGACATTGAAACCGTCACGGACTCCTGCCCCTCGGCAGTCCCATCGCCGTGCTCCAGTGGCACGGTCGACTTGTGGGATGATGCAGACGGCCCGTGCAACGTGGTTGTGAGGAGCACGTTTATCGATGTGGATGATGGCCGAAGCCTGAGGCAGCGCTTTAAACATTTGCGTGGTGCAATGACGGATTCGCTCTTGAAGGGAGCCTTTGCGGACGAGGAGCCGTACTACCCAGGTAGATTCAGCGATGAACGTGCTGAGGCGCAGAAGGCTGCTAACGTGCCTTCTGCGCCGGCAGCACCGGCAGAGCCAGCACCACAGCCGACGCCACCGCGGGCAGAGGCGAGCATGGATCAGGACGGCAAGCCCACGACAACTGAGCGCACCACACTTCTTCTGCGGAATGTCCCCAACAATTACAGCCGCGACATGTTCCTGGCCATGCTGGACGAGGCCGGCTTTGCTGGTCGCTACGACTTCGTCTACCTGCCCCGCGACTTCCAGCGCAAGGCCAACCTCGGCTATGCCTTCGTGAACTTGGTGGATGGCGCGGCCGTGGACGCCTTGTGGCAGACCTTCGACGGCTTCTCCGGCTGGACCCTGCCCACGGCCAAGGTTTGCCAAGTGAGCTGGAGTGGCCTGCACCAGGGATTCAAGGCAGGGGATACTATATCATACCACAGTATAGTATGGCATAGTACACTATACTACACTATGGTGCAGTATAGTAAAGTGTGTTTTGTGTCGGCAACATACCTAGGGCCGCAACAGTCGGGTCAAGAACTTAGCAAAGTATCTGCAACCTCAGGATGGAAAGGGAACAAAGGAAGGTTGCAAGTAGCAAGTGTTGACGGTTTGTAAGTCTTAAGAATGCTATTGTCATTATTATTTCTATTCTTCTTCTTATTCTTATGATTCTCTTCTCATTTTTATTCGTATTACTAATATTATTAGTCTTAAGTCTTACATGGTTGGGAGGAACGAACTCTGACGAATCTCACACTCTGGCAAGGCCCTTCGGACTTTCCTTCGTATCGGGGAAGTTTCTTTCGACTTCCCTCACTCTCATATGAATACATATACACATTTTTTGTATATATGTATCCGTCTATCTATCTATCAACCATTGCTGGAGCCTCCTCCCTCTGCTGGATGGTTTGGGTCTCCTCTCCTCATCCAGAAGTTTTTCGTATCACAAGTTTGCAAGGAGAGGTGCATGGGAATGTTGTTCTAGCAACAGGTTTCGGGTTCGGGGGACTCTCAGGTTTGGGGTTCAGGGTTATGTCTTCAAGCGAAACCATGTTTACATGACAAAGCAGGCCCCATATGGCCTCAGCATAAGTACCATCTCACGATCCAGGCACATGTGGAGCGCTACAGGAATAGTGCCGTGATGCACAAGAAGGTGCCCGATGAGTACAAGCCTGTCATCTTCGAAGATGGTGTTCGGAAGACATTCCCACGACCAACCAAGAAGGTCAAAGCACCGGTAGAATTTTGAGGACGTGCTTGCAGGCCCTGGGCTAAAACGCCACTGTACAGCCTCGACCGCAGCCCATTTAAGGCCTTCGCCCGCTCCGCACCCCGCAAATTCAGTTCTTTACTTTGCAGTGTACAGATGCTCCGGGCTGCCAGCGGGCTGGAAGGCTGGGCTGCGTCTGGAACGGTGCTTGCAGAGAAGGATTTTAGTTCTTGTGCAACATGCCCAGCGCCTCATTCGAACTACTTAGCGCGCAGAATCTGTGCAAAAAAGCAGGCTGCTGCAACCTGTGCCCTTGCCTTGCGCAAGTCTTGCTGGCAAAATCTTCGTGAAGACATCTTGAAGATAGTCGTAATGGCATCTCTAGTTGGCAGTGGCAAATTTCCTTTTGAGAGTGGCTCCCAGCTTGCCCTCCGACAATGTTTTCTTCCATTGCTGTCATTTTGTGAGCGCCGTGCTGTCCTCGCATGTGGTCTTCACGTGGCTGCAGCAAGTGCAGGATCAGGACCTGGAGTCGTCAAGTACGGCCATCAACATTTGTCTAGCCCCCGTTGCCATGTCCTGCCTGTCAT
>BGNK01001620.1:42486-82028 GCA_003297005.1 Symbiodinium sp. clade A Y106 | reverse complement strand
TTGCCAAGTGAGCTGGAGTGGCCCGCACCAGGGATTCAAGGCAGGGGTGAGCAGGAGGGTACATGTATGCGAGCGTAGCGGTAGCACATGCGGCATGGAGAGAGCGAGGGAGGAAGAGACAGAGAGAGTGCGATAGAGGTGGGTCTGTAGACAGGGGACAGAGAGGGTAGAGAGGCTTCCCGGTGGTCTGCCAGGCACATGTAGAGCGCTACAGGAACAGCCCTGTGATGCACCGAAGCGTGCCGGACGAGTACAAGCCCGTCATCTTCAAGAACGGCGTGCGCAAGAACTTCCCACGACCAACCAAGAAGGTCAAAGCACCGACTGCAGGCTTCTGAGGACGCATACCGACCCTGCATGTGCGCCACTGTACAGCCCCAACGGCTTTTGAAGTGTAGTCTCTTAGAGGCCTCCTCCCGCTCCCCAGCCCAGAATCCCGTTCTCAGGAATTTTGTACAGAGAAGGCAAGCAAGCAGGCGCAATTGTCCTGCGCTGCCTTCCGGCAGCGGGCTGCCAGCCGAGAGCATGGCTGTGCTGCACNTACAGAGAAGGCAAGCAAGCAGGCGCAATTGTCCTGCGCTGCCTTCCGGCAGCGGGCTGCCAGCCGAGAGCATGGCTGTGCTGCACCTTAGAAGCAACAGGGGATCGACGCTTGTAAAGCCGCAGGCCCAGCTGAATGAGATCTTTGCATGCCACACAAGGAGGATTCCGCCTGCTTCGCCGACCTCGCATTCCCCTTTTGATCCTTCTCATACATATTTCTGTATACGCATATCATATCATATCATATCATACCATATCATTCCATATCATATCATATCATATCATATCATATCATATCATGTCATATCTACATATATACATATGGGAGTTTCCGAAAATAGGGGTACCTTATTTGGGGTCCTTATAGTACGGATCCTACTATTTAGGGTACTATATTAGGGTCCCCTATTTTCGGAAACCCCCATATATAAAGCCATGGACACTATAGAGACCCCCCGACCTTCACCGCTTTTTTTTTTGGAGGAGCTCCAGGAGATGATGGTCCGACTCCGCCGCTTGGCTTTCGCTTTGACATCGGAAGCCCAGTTCAACGAATTTGGGAGTTTCCGAAAAATTTGGGGGTACCTGATATGTTCTTGCAATTTGGGACTTTTTTTGGCTCGAGATTGTTGGGATACTGTATCGTGTGAAGTGTCATAGGGAAGTACTCGTATGATGATGCCGACAGTCAGGAAAGGCTTGACGCAGGTTTGAGGGCCACCGGAGTTGAACCATCGGAAGCGCCCTAAACCCTGAACCCTGAACCCTCAACCCGAACCCGAAGAGCTAACGTTCATTTTCCTCTGGTCTTCAGTTCACCTGCTCATTTCCAAAGGTCCTAAAGCACTAAACTTCATAGCGATGTAATATTCATCCCTAAACTCTTGTCGTCCTGAACCCTAAACCCTAAACCTCAAACCCTACCCAGAGAGGCCAGTACCCCTTAGTTTTGAAATATACGTTAAATCATGTAGTAAGGCCTCTATAATTTGAGGTATATTCCCGAATTAAAGGGGTACTGGGTTCTCTGGGTAAACCTTAACCCCAAACCTTAAACCCTAAACCTTAAACCCTAAACCCTTATAGATCCCTTCTAGAACCCTTAAACGAAACCCGTCCTTAAACCTCAAAACCCTAAACCCTTATAGATCCCTTCTAGAGTCCTTAAAGGAAACCCGTCCTTAAACCTCAAAACCCGAAACCCTAAACCCTAAACCCTAACCCTAAACCCTAAACCCTAACCCTAAACCCTAAACCCTTAAAGAAGACGTCCCCCGAGGAGCCCGGGGCCTCGGATGGGTGGTCGATGCCTCGCCGGGCCTGACGCGAGTGGACCAGCAGACTCTGGGCTAAACCGAAGGTTTAGGGTTTAGGGTTTAGGGGTTTAGGGTTTAGGGTTTAGGTAGGGGTTTAGGGTTTGTTTGTTTGAAGGTGTAGGGTTTAGGGAAGGGTTCCTTTAAGGTTCTATAAGGGATCCATAGGGGTGTATTTTGTTTGTTTGAAGGTTTAGGATTCAAGGTTAGGGTTTACGGTTTCGGATTCAGGGTTTAGGGTTTAGGGTGTAGGGTGTTTTAGGGCACCAGACCGCAAACCAGTCAGACGCGACGACCCCTTTAGAGAGCTCAAAGACGTAAGGGTTTCGACGAAGAGCGGTTTCTGCCAGACAAGGGTGTCTGTTAGACACGGGGTTTTCAAAAGTGCTGATCTTATCTAGGTAGGCCTTTGGGATATTTTATATTTTCCCTTATTGGGCTTAATAGGACCGTATTTTTTGCGAATATTTTTCAGAGGCTTTTAAAGGGCCAGCCTAGTTGTGCGGCTTGGCTCGCTGGCCACAACATCTGCAGTACGTACAGGCGGACAAACGATGGGCTGGTTTAGGGTTTAGGGTTTTTGGGTCTCATGAACCACAACCGTGCTATCACTGTCAACATGACTCGACAAATGGACTCAAAGTCAAAGTAGCCGAGCCCATGGCCACATCTGCACATACATAGTACCCTGCCCCTCAACCCTAATTTCAAAAACCTTACAGCGCCCGCCTGCAAGCTATCTTCAGTTGCGGCCGGGCGGCTGTGCGTGTCCCCTCAGCCTTTGGGATTGCGTGGGGTTTAGGGCTTGGGGTTTAGGGTTTAGGGTTGTTCTGTTCTGTTTTGAACTCCACGACAGACTCCCTCTCTCTGTCCCGCTGGCTGATCCTAAAAGCGTGCATGCGCGTATGTGAATGCATTTGTGGCAGCCAGTTGTAGTCATCACATCAGACTGTATGAGAATGCTAACAAACGTACAATCAAGTGGGCAAGCTTAACAATCTTAATATCCCTGCCTTATTAGGCTTCATTGCGCCGTATATACAAATCAACATCAGACCTGAGGGGGATTGCCAAGACCCCGAACCCTACACCCGCGTAAACCTTACGCCTGCGTTCCTACACGTTCATAGCGTTAAGGGTCCAAGAGGTACCGGAGGTACCTGTACGGTATGTACCTTGAGTCTCTCACGAACCCTTACTTCCACGGCACGTTATGGTTTCAGCAACGCACAGTAAACCCTCAAAGATATTCAACCATCAAAGAAACCTCGTTACAGGAACTGTTAGGTACACGGGCAAGTAGGGTAATCCTGAGTTCAACCGTAAACCAAGCAAGAACTAGGCCGAAACCCCAGCACCTGAACACTAGACGCTATATCCCTGAAGCCCAAAGCCCAAAGCCCCAGACCGCAAAGGGTTCAGGGTGTAGGTTTGAGGGATCAGGGTGTAGGGTTTAGGGTTTATTTTCCGATGGGCGGGGGACAGGGTTTAGGGGTTTTCAGGGTTTGGGGATTTAGTGTTTTTTGTGTTTAGAGGGTGAGGGTTTATGTTAGGTTCGAGGATTTAGGGTTGAGGTTTTAGGGTTAAGGGTTAGGGGTTAATGGGAGGGTACTTGTACGGCTTACTATACGGGTTACTTTGAGGGTGCAGGTCAAATACCCTGCTTACGTTCTTCCGTTATTGCTGTTTGCGTTGTGGGCTTTCGTTGTTGGGCTCAACCCTAATCTCTTTCCCTCAAGCCACAAACTCTGAATAGACCATATCAGTACTTGCAGGGCCACCGTCCAAGGCGAAGCCTCAAAAATCGCCACTGCCGGCGACTGGGCTGATTCGATCTCACTGCAGGCCCTTGCCAACGCCACTGACGCCGGGGCTTGCGACCCGAACCTCCAGCGCTGGCAGATGTACCCCGTCACACCGGGCAAAAGCAAGAGTCGTAAGGGCTCTAAGGACTCAAAGGTTGTTCGGCTCACGTTGCAGTACTGGCACTACCGTTGGCTCCGCCCCTCTTGGGGCCGACATGCCTTCTTCCGTTTTCTCAGATTGTCAATGTTGACGGCCCTGGTCGCGCTCTGCATGGCGGCGCCTTCTTGCCAACGGGCTCAACCTTAATCCCTAAACACCAAACCAAAACTCTGAATCGACCATACCCAAACCCCCAAACCCCCAAACCCCCAAATCCCTAAACCCCTAAACCCTAAACCCCTAAACCCCTAAATCCCTAAACTCCTAAACCCTTTAAAGCCCCATAAACCCTGATCCCGGAACCCTGAACCTCAACTCCTAAGCCCATAACCGGATCTGCGATTCCTTGCCTGGAGTTTCTGTAGCGGTTCTGTTGCGGTTGAGGCTCTTAAAGGTTTACGGAATCTCAAACCCCAAGCTCCTAATCCTGAGTCCTGAAGCTTTTGAGCCTGGGCCCTAAAACCCTGTGAGCCCTAACCCTGAACACCCTACATCCATGACCCTAAACCCTCAACCCTGAAGCCCTATACGCCCCAAATACCTTAAATACGCTAAATGCCCTAAATACCTTAAAACTCCTTAACCCTAAACCCTACACCCTCAAGCCCAAACCCTAAATCCACTAACCCTGAAGCATCCAAGCCGAAGCCCCCCCCCGAACTTGTGGAAAAACATCGAAGGTACTGCCCTAAACCTAAACTCTGAAAAATAGATCCTAATCCCTAACCGCTAATTTCCAAATCCCTAAACCCCCATCGATTAAAACCCGCACATCCTTCACTCGCAAATTTCGAAATCCTGAGCCCTCGTCGAAGGAAGTATGGCCTAACTCCTTAGTTCCTAGTCGCTTATTCCCTAAATCCTTAAATCCCTAAACCTAAAACCCTAAACCCTAAGCCCTAAAGCCCTCATCCAAGGAAGTGCTCCTACCCGGCCCTCGATGCGCCGCCGGCCTTCTGCGGACAAGCATGGGAGCCCGAGATCAGGGCTTCAAGGGCTTAGGGTTATTAGGGGTATTAGGGGTTTAGGCTTAGGGTTCAGGGGTCTCTGGGTTTAGTGGTTTAGGGGTTTAGGGTTTAGGGATTGGGGATTATGGATTGGGGTTTCGGGCATGCAGATTAGGTTTAGAGTTAAGGACCGTTTCGGCTTTGAAGGTACGATGAGGTACTGTCTGGAGGGTTTAACTTTGCAGGTTTTTTTTTGGTGTAGGAGTTTTGTAGGGGGTCACCCTAAGATTTGAAGGGCTTAGGATTTTACCACGTGGAGTGTGGAGCTTGGGGTTTTGAGGGTTCAAGGTTTGGGGTGCGCAAGCTTTGGTTAGGGTTAGCAGGGTGAGGGTTTGTTGAGGTTCAAGGTTCAGGGTTTAGAGTTTGGGGTTTGGGGGTTTCGGCTGAATGGTTCCGGGGTTTAGGCGGCTTAACATTCAGGTTTCGGAGCTCAGCTCGTCAGCTTAGGGCTTATGGGAGTCTGCGACTCGGGCCTCAAGGCTGTGGATTTAGGAAGCAGATGCATCATCATCACCGCCACCGTCATAATCATCATACAGGCGAGTAGGATGGCAGCGAAGCATTTTCAACCCCATCATGGGGGTATTGGAGCTTAGAGAAACAAATCTAAACTGAATATTCCCTGGTGGTGAAGGAACCCTGAATCCTGAACCTGATCCCTGCACCGAAAGCCCTAAACCCTACATCCCAAGCCCAAAACTCAAGCCCTAAACCCTAGACTCTTGTCACAACTCTAAAGCCGAAAACTACCCGCATAGCCGTTGCTGAGGCTGCATCCGATGGCCTCTACATCATCTGAAGCTTGCTGGAAAAACCTTGAACCCTTAATCCCGAAGCCCTCCAAGGGCCCAGGCGAAGACGCCCCCAGAGAGTCTTCAACCTTGAACCCGAAACCCGGAAGCTTGAACCGTGAACCCATGGGTTCAGGATTTAGGGCTTAGAGATGGGGGTCGATAGTTGACGGTCTAGGTTTCATGTTTAAGGCCTCTAGAGCGTAGCGTAGGGTTTTCACCAGCACTGGCAATAATATCCCCATGTTGTCCGTGTAAAACGACACCATGGTATGACACAGGCCGTCCTCGAGCTATTTGCGTGACGTTTGAAGGTTTGGTGGGGTGCAGGCTTCAAGATCCAAGTCAAGATCGCTGGGTTCACAAGGGGCTGAATTTAAGTTGCCATGATGGGAATATCTACAGTGGTAAAGAGCGCCCTTGCCTTCTTATAGTAACTTACTAAGATCAAGTCCCTTAGCAAGAACCCGGAAGAAGCCTGTTGGCTGTACAGAGTTTCCAGAAACTCCTAGCGGTAGTACATGGACTGTGGTTGGTTCGGGATCCCTGAGTCGGAGGTGTTGAAGACTCGAGACTTCTGGCAAGCAGCCTAGAAACCCCCTTGCAACCCGTTTAGGCCCTTGTAAACGCCCTTGTTTTGAAGCCTGAATTATTTGTAGTAACCAGATCATAACCCAAAGCTCTGCTAACAGTTTATGAAGGCCCAGAGGGCTTAAGGTTTAGAGTTTAGGGCTTAGGGTTTAGGGTTTCGGGTTTTGTGTGGGGGAGTTTCCGGAGGTTGCAAGCACTGGCCCGCAGTGCCGCACAGGTGCACAGTCTCTGCACGCGGGGGAGCTCCTCGGAAACAGAGGGGGTGACGCAAGCCGTCCTTTCAAGCTGGAGACGAGGATCCCTACACCCCAAAACCCCAAACTCTAAACCCTCAAGCCTAAATCCTAAATCCAAAATCCTGGACCCTAAACCCTATACCCTGAACCCTAAGCCTCAAGCCACTTAAACCCTAAAACCTCAACCCTAAACCCTGAACGGCGGGTGTAGCGCTTTAGGGCGTGAGCTTGGAGGATCCTTGCGTTGTCATGTGGGGGTTTCCGAAAATTAGGGGTACCTTTAAAGGGATCCATAAGGGTTCCTTTAAATGGATCTATAATTGTTCCTACAAAGGGCTTTGGGTTTGGGAGCTTCCGAAAATTAGAGGGTACCTTATTCTGGGCTATATTAGGGTCCCCTATTTTCGGAAACTCCCATGTCTGGCCGCTGTCCCAGAAGCAGAAATCAATCAACAAGAATACACAGGGTTTAGGGTGTATGGGCTTTAGGGATCTTTAGGGTTTGAATCATTTAACCTAAACCTTTAAATATTCTTAAGTCCTTAACCATTCTAAGCCCTGAGACCCACAACTCCAGCTGGAACGGCTGTACATAGCACGTCCGCTTGGGACGGGGAGCTGCAACGGCACGCCGGAAAGGCATCGATCTTGTCTAAGCTTTAAATTCCAAATCTTACAGCCTCAGTTTGGAGCTAGAGTTTTGTAGTGTTCCTGTGCAGGTATGATGAGGGATTGTATCAGGGGACTTATTTTGGGGGGTTAGGTTCTTTGTAAGCTTATGGTGTAGTATTTGGGGCTTTCCGAAAATGGGGGACCCTAATATAGGTACCCTAAATAGTAGGATCCTGATTATAACGACCCCCAAATAAGGTACCCCCTAATTTTCGGAAACTCCCATTTGGGAAAATAAAGTCCGACACAGGTTTTACGACGTGGTGGACAGACAGGAGGGCCAGGAGCAAACGTTGATTTGAAACCCCAAACTTAAAGAAGTCAGCCTTCGTTCCACACGGGCGCCCTAAACCCTAAACCCTAAACCCCCAAACCCTAAACCCTCAAACCCTCAAACCCTCAAACCCTAAACCCTAAACCCCCAAACCCTAAACCCTCAAACCCTCAAACCCTCAAACCCTAAACCCTAAACCCCAAACCCTAAACCCTCAAACCCTCAAACCGAAAATCCTAAACTCCGCACGGGTGCGGGAGCCTGACTGCTCAGGGTTGAAAGGCTTACGGCTTCAAGGCCGGAGGGCTTCGGGCGTGAGGGGGTTTAGGGTTTAGGGGGTTTAGGGTTTAGGGGTTTAGGGTTTAGGGTTTGGGGGTTTAGGGTTTGGGGGTTTAGGGTTTTAAGGTTTGAGGGTTTAGGGTTTAGGGTTTGGGGTTTAAGTGCCTAGGTTTTTGTTAAAGACTTTATGGGGGTTGTTTTTGGGTGTCAGGGCTTTGGGGTTAAAGCGATTGTATGATTTGCGGGCTGAGGTAGGGGTTGAAAGGTTCAGGTACTGCATGGGCTCAGGGCTTGAGGCTTTAGGGGTCGAAGGGCATGAGGCGCAAATCAAGCCTGCAGAAACAGCGCAGTGTGCATGTAGGTGTGTCTCGTGTTCGTGGAGAAGAAAAGCTTGCCCAAGCTATTTGTTTAGGTATGGATATTGGAGGTTGTTTACATCGCGGGCTATTCATTGTCAGCGGGTTGTTAAAGGGGCTCAAGCGGTGGACAGTTGACCTTTTGAAATTCGCCCAGGCTCTTGGCATGGGGCTTTGCAATGCTGAGGGTAATAAGCGGGGGAGAAACTAGTCGCTTCTAAGTGGCCTCTGTGGTTTTGACTTGCGCCCTCAACCTCAAAGCCCGAGAGCCTGAAACTCAGACACAACAGGGTCTGAATTCCGCAGCCCCAACCGCAACACCTAATTCCAAGACCTGCGCACCCAAAGCCCAAGCCCTTAAAACCGTACTTTATCCCATAGTGTTACATGGTTTCTTTCAGGGTTTACATTTGATACCGTTCAAGGGGTTTGGATGTAACACAGGGGCGTGACCCTGCTAACCTACCTCCTCGTGGTGATCACGGGCCTTTGGGTGCGAAATGGTAGCGGCCTTTCTACTGTGGCCATCCTGTGCTGCATGTTGTTGGGAGGTCATGTCCTCTCCTTCGTGGCGCGTGGTCTGCGCCGTAGGGCCTTACGTTGTCGTGCCTTCGCCTGCCTGTTGCTTGGTGCCTTTTCCAGCGGCGGTCCGGCTTTTCTCTGCGTTCACGCTTGCTTTCCTCGGGTTGGGTCGCATCGGCCCTTGATCCTTGGGCGGTCCCGTGCTTAGCCTTATGTCCCGTTGCGCTCCTTCGTCCCTTCTGGTGGGCGGGCGCCGCTTGGCGGGTCCGCGACGTCCTGGTCGTTGTTGCTTGCCTTCGCTTGGTGTTCGCGTGCCCTTGCATTTTCCTCTGGTTCTGGATGCGGTCGACCCAAGAAGAGGCGCTGCGGCCACCCGCCGAAGAGCTGAGAATGCTCATTCTGCGGACTGACATGCCCTGGCCCAGCAGGTTGCCTCTCTCCACCGGGTCCTAATGTGCTTGGGGGCGCTTCCGAGGTCGTTGCTTGTCGCCTCACGTTGGTTACGGAGTACTGTTCGGCTTAGCTTTCGCGAAAGCTCACGCTAGGCCGCAGGCCCTCGCCTCTCTCACTTTGCCCATCGTTGCCCTTGAGCAGGTCATTCGCACGCATGGTGCCGTTGCCTATCCGGAGGAGGTTGCTGCGTTGGTCAAGGTTCCTGCCACGCTTGTTCTGGTTTTCTAGATGCTTCACTGCCAGTTGGGGCCTTTGTGTCTAAGCACCGGTCTACGGATGTCAAGGTCACTTGGGTCGCTCGGCCAGCCAGCTCTTCTGCTTCTGACTACTTTGCTAAGGCCCTCTCTGTTTCCACTGCCCATGGAGCGTCGTTTGCTTACCGCTCCGAGGGGCGTTCCAACCTTGGGGTCCGCCTTCACGTTGCTTCTGCCACGACGGCCTGGGCCTCAAGGCTGCGTTGCTCCGAGATGGACTGTCGTCGGGGCTCCCGCGCATTGGGTTGTGGAGGCTGTTTCTCAATGGGTTGCGGCTCGTGGCTTCGGGTTTTCAACGGGTTGGCTCTAACAAGTGGCATTTCCGGGCCTGGCCTGCGGATGGTGCGGGCCCTGCTTGGTCGTTCCCGCTTCCACTCGTGCTGTTGTTCCGCGGGGCCCCGAGCCTGCCGATGTTCCTATCGTTGATAGTGATGAAGACATGGAGAACGCGGATCAGCCTACTCCTATTTCTGGTGCTGTTGCGGCTACGGACGTAGCCTCTCCTGTGCGGTCTCGCTCTCCTCCTGCGAGCCGTCGGCCGTCCACGTCAGCTGGTCCGGTCTCTGATGGCCCAGCCTTTGACTTTCATCGCGCTGAGGCTTTTGAAGTCGTGGAGTGCGGCGGTTAGGGTGACTGTGCGTACACTTCTTGCACTCGAGCGCTGGCCTTTCTTGAGGGTTCTACACCTCCGGAAGAGGACTTGGCCCCTGCTGGCATTCTTCGAGCTCATCTGCGAGTCCTTGCCGCTAAGGCTCTGCAGAACCACCCGGGCGATTATGAGTATCTCCAGAGCGCCGTCCTTAACAAGGCTTCCAGCATTGCGACGGCAGGAGAGTGGGCGGACTCAGTGTCCCTTCAGGCTCTCTCAAATGCGACCGGAGCCGAGATCCGTGTGTGGGCGTTTGACGCTAAGCTCAAACGATGCAAGTCCTCCAAGGTGCTGTGGCTGGTCCTGGAGGCTTGGCATTCTAGGTGGCTTAGGCCGCTCGGCGCTGACAGATGCCTTGATGCCTGTCTCTCCTCGGAAGTTCAAATCATCAATCTCGATGGGGCTGGGCCTGCTTTACAGGGCGGGGCTCCTAAGAGCGATGTCGCGTCCTACTGCGGTCGATTGCTTGGCCTCCTCCGTTGGTGGTACGCGTAGCCCAGTTCCTTCCGGTGCGCGCTCTGTTAGGCCCCGCGCGGCGCCTCCCTCTTCCTCTGCCCTTAACAAAGTGCTTGGACTTCGCCGCCCTGCTTCGGCTGCTACTCTGTTATTGCGGGCCGTAAGGCCGCGCGAGGGCCCATTCGTTGACCGCTCTCAACAAAGCTTTGGGTCTTGCTGACACTGCTTCGCTTGCTGACTCCACGGCCGCTGCGTTCACGATGGCCCTCCGACCCTCTGCCTTACTTGTGTCCGTGTGGTTGGTCTCCCCCGGTTGGCCATCTGGGAGGGCCGCCGCCTCCCATCGACCCTGCTTACAAGATGCACGTCAACCGCCGTGCTCACGCTGCTTTCTCCACTTCGGCCGCGGCCCGCGCTGTTGACAGGTTTCGTTCTAAGCTTACCCGCTTGTCTAAGCGCACCTCCCGATGCGTTCAGGCATTTGTCAAGTCGATTTGGACACACCCGCCTTTGAGAGCGTTCGATCAGCCCGCTTCTACACTTGCGCACGCTGTGGGCGCTCGGCGCAGCTGTCCAACTTTTGGAAGATGCATGCAAAAAGGCTTCTGTTAAGGTCACTCAGTTCGCCTTCCAGTGTCATGCGATGGGCAAGGCTTGGACTCGCCACCACGTTGCTAGCCGCAAGGAGTCTCACAGAGGCACACTCCCTCTGCCAAAACCGGGCTGCACGTTGTTTGCGTCGCATGGCCTCGACTTCGTGACTATAGGTCCTGGGCTTTAGGGGGCTCTGGGCTTGGGGTTCGCTGCTTGGCTTCTTGACCCGTTGTGGGGTGGTGCGTCTCAGTCTGCGGTGCCGCTCCTTCACGGCTCTGTCTGTTGTGTCGCATCACGTCACTTTGCTCACTAAGGCTCGTTTGCTTGAGGTCTTCTCTCACGCGCGCTGCTGTGAGGCTAACATGATATGCCTCCAGGAAACTCGTCACCCGCCAGGGGGCTTTCGTTGGGCCTCCTCTGTCCTTGCTCAACACGGGTGGGCTGTCCAGGTCGGCTGCTACTGGTCTTGATGCCAGCGGGCGTCGTCGCCATGGTGGCTCCACTTTGGCTTGGAGTCTGTCGCTTCCTTGGTGTCGCCCGACCACCGTGTGTGTGTGTGTGTGTGTCTGTGTGTGTGTGTGTGGCCGTGCCTGGTCCTTCGGCACTGTCGTCTCCGCTGCTCCTGCGTACGTCCTCCGAGACCTCAACAAGCGTTCGTCTTACAGCACTGTCGTTCCTCGCACGTGGCGGGTGTCCCAGGATCACCTTACTGTGGATTCGGGCAATGCTGGGCCTTCTCGGTGTCTCTCTTTCTGCGGCGAGGTCGGTCTCGTGGGGCCTCTTTCCATGCTTCCCGCTATTCCTCATCATGCTGCCTGTCTTTGGACTTTGCCGCTCGCCTCTGTGGTTTCGCCTAGGGTTTTACTTCGTGCGCGTCGTTGCACCGAGTACTGCCTGGGGCACGACCCCTTTTTGGCCGAAAAACACAGCTTTTTGCAGGTGGCACGCTCGTGCCTCCACTGTGTTTGAGGCTGCTGTCTCCGCTCAGGTGTGTGTCACCTCCCGCCCTGCCGAGCGGCCCAAGCTGTTACTGGTCGCTCAACCCCTCGCACTGACGGCATTCTTTTGCGTCGCTGGCGCCGCCTCCGGTTGCGCAGCATCGTCATTGGGCGGCTGTGGTTCCATCCTCTCAAGAGGAAGCCCTTCGCGTGGCGTCTATGGCCATCACTCGTCTTGAGTTGGAAGCGTCTCGCCAGGCTGTTCCTCCAAAAACTTGCCTTTCAACAGTGGAATCTCCGCGCCGTTAAGCCTTGTCTCGTGACTTTGGGATCTCGTGGCGTGGTTTAGCCGCGGAGGCTCAGCTGGCTCCTGTTGCTGCTCGCCCCTTCGAGGTGCCTTATCTGGATTTCGTCGCTGCCATTGCTCGCTCTAGTGGTGCTCCCGGCCTGGACGGCTGGACCGCTCGTGAAATCGAGTGTCTGCTTGCCCACTGGCCTCAACTCATTCGTGAGCTCTACGAGGTTCTGTGTGCTGCCGTCGTGAGGCCCAGTTCCATGTGCGCCGACGCTGAGGCTTGGAGCTGTTCCTTTGCTTGGCGGCTGGTTGGAATTCCCAAGCGTGATTCCGATTGGGTACGTCCTGTCGCCGTCGGCTCCGTCCTGCTGCGGGCTTGGCAGCGCGCGCCATGTTGAGTATGCTTCCCGAGCTTCCTCACGGTCAATGGGGCCTCATGTTGGGGTCATCCATCATGCCGTTCTGGACTGGTGGCCCCATCCGAGCCGCCACGGTGCCGAATTGGATTTGTCTCGTGCTTTCGATACTGTGCAGTGGTCGGCCGCCGTCGCCTCCTTGCTCCATGCCGGTACTCCCTCTTCGGTGGTGGGGTTCCTTGGTAAGGTTTGGGCTGGTGCGAGGATTTGTAGTTTTAATCGCTAGACCCTTTTGGCCCTCCCACAGCATCCCGCATGCAGGGCGATCCCACTTCGCCCAACCTGCTGGCACAGGTGTTGCGTCCGTGGCACACTCTGGTGCTCCGTGCTTGCCCCGGCATCGCTGCTTGGGCGCATGTTGATGACCGGTCGTTGCGGTGCAGTGCTCCCTGGGCCCCGAAAGACTTCAGGGAGCGCTTGGCGTCACTGCCCGCTGTGACCAAGCATTGGGTCTGGTTGCATGAAAACCTTGGCAAGCGTCAGCGTTGGCAGGACACGCAGACCGTTGAGCATCTTGGCTTGCGCCTTTCACCTGCTTGCTTTCAGCCTCCGTGCCTGCGAGCTGGGTGGGAACCAGTCTTTGATTTGATTGCTCTGCTGCCTTGCCTGCCTGGCGGTTTTGCCATTCGGGGGGCCGCCGCGCGCGTGTTTGTCAAGCCCATGTGGGGATTCCCCCTTCCTGTTGGAATCTCCACCATGGGATCTTACCCTTCGTCTCCAACGAGCTCTGCTGTGCAGTTGTTCCACTTGCTGGTGCCGAGGGCGCGTGTTCGCTGATCATGTCGATCTTCAGCCTCAGTACGGGAGTGCGGTTGCAGCCCTGTCGCGTGCAGCTTCCCTTCCATGCACGCCTCAGCTTGTCGCTTGCGTCAAAATGCATGCCGCTCAGCTTGGGCTTGAGGTTCAACAGCGTGGCCCTGCGCATTACACGCTCTTGGTGCCGCGTGGCGACACCCGCGGTCGCCAGCTTCTGTCATCCGGCTTTCCTGCTAGGTGGAGAGGTGTCATCGACGGTGGCACTCCGGCTGGACAGCATGCTCTGCGCCTCTTGGCTCGCAACAAGTATCTCGGCCATGCCAACCTCGCCACGACGCGGAGGGTATCCTTGAGGTTGATCTCACGCTGTCGTCTGACAAGGTCTGGGTCGATTGGGTCTCTTCCCTCTCGCACGATCATAGCCTTTTCCTCCGCATATTCCGTGGTGGTGCGGTGTCCTCCCCAGCGCGCCGGCAGCATGTGAGTGCTGACACGTCATGCCCGTTCTGGTGTGAGCTCGTTTGGGCACTGGTGGGCCCGGTGACCACATTTCCAGACGATGCGCGGGAGTCTTTCTTGCGAATTCTCCTTGCCTGCACAGTGGTTTGCGTGGCAGCCCCGCTGCACTGCCAAGTCAGGGTGAATCGTCTTCCGTGCCAGTCCTGATCGGCGGCGTCGCGCGTGCATGCAGGTAGCGGCCTGCCGGCTTGGCATCCACATCATTGCGTACACCTGGGAAGGCAATCCCCAGCTTGGCCTTCATGACCGTGCTGCCTGAGTCCGGTTTAGGATTTTGTTTAGTTTTTGTTGCCCGGCCCTCCTTTGGGGTTTAGGTCCCGGGTTCCCTGCCTTTGCTCGTGCTGCTGCTTGGCAGTTCTGCACCGTAAGGCATGTCTGCCGTCTGCAGCCGTGCAGTCGGTCCACTCTGCCGAGTGCTGGGTCTGGCTTTGGCTTTGTTTCGGGTTTCCTTCCGCCCTAGGCTGTAGTTTCCTGGGGTCGCCTGGGTTGCCTCTTGCATGCTCTTGCGCCGCGAGGGGCTTGTGCCCTCGCTCTCTTTTTTTGTCCGTGCTGGAGACCGAGGTTACTGCACTTCAAACACTTTGTAACACAGGGGCCGCAGCAAATACAGGAGGGGTGACAGTGACTGTATGGGAGTTTTAGGTTTTAAGTTAATTAGCGGCTTCTGGAATCGGTCTTTGAATGCTAATACGAGTAAATATCAGGCCTAGGGGTCGGGTCCTGTACAGTAGAGATCCTTTTGGCTCCATATGTGCACCAACTTTCTGCCGGCTCAAGACGCAACACATCAGTTGCCTGCCCAATTCTCGTCGTCTGCGAAAGGCCTTCTTGGACCCGAAGCAGAAGTCTGCAACCCTTGGACACCCGAAGATTTGAAGCCGGGGCTTTAATAATCCGATTAGAGCTTTTGGGTGTAATACTATATTAGCAATCGGAACCCTCAGGAACAGTATTAGGTTTTATCCAAGCCTTTCAGATTACAGAGTACATCAAGGCTAAACCTCCCAAAGCACATAAGCCCGACACCCGGAAGGCCATGTGCCCAAGACCCTGGACGTCTTCTCGGTAGGATTTATGACCCGGGTTTGGGGTTACAGGTTTCAGGGTTTCAAGGTTTCAGGGTGCAGCAACTTGGCTGAGGGCCTTTCGATTCCATGGCCCGGCTCAGTCAACTGCTGCCCTGCCTGCTCGCCTTCGCTAATGCGAGCCGGATTACTGTCCAGGCCGGGTGGAATCCGCAAATCCTAAATCTTCGAGAGATGAGCTCGGCTTTTGATTTCAGAACTGAACTTTTGAAGCCTGCTAAAGCTTGGACCTCAAAGCCCTATGGCGGCGTAGGGTTTAGGGCGACTTAGCTTGGAAACAGTCGGGCGGAAAGGCAAAGACACGGATCCAAGGTCAAGTTTTCATCGTTTTGTTTCAGTATTCTGTACAGTTTATGGTTTCGCGATAGTCATGGGAGGGTGTTACGGTTACAAAGGTTTTATAGGGCTTTACGAGGGCTTGACAAAGGGGTTCCTGCTTTTTTGATTCGGGGATGTGGTATGTAAGTTATAGCTTGTAGCTAGAGCAAAAGTAAGGTTACGTCAACCAAGGTTAGGAACCCTCTCGGAGGAGGTCATGTACCACGGGTCTGAAACATAAACTCTCAGATTCTAACAAAGGGGCCCAGCGTTAATCCGCATACCCCTCATACTCCATATGCCCCTAAACCCTGAACTTTGGACCATAAACCAAACTGTACGCCTGGACAAAAGATCCTCGTTTAATGCAGTCGGCCATAAAGAGCTCTTTTTAAAGGGGCCCCCTATGTTTAAGCAATCTTTACTCTGGGGGGATCGTGGAGTCTTTTGCTTTGAGGTTTCTGGGTGTCTCCGGCTTGCTAGGAGGCCTTTGCTCATTTCGACCACAAGCTGATATGCCCGAAGCCCTAAACCCTAAGCCCTACATGTTTGAGGGTTGGGTTGAAGGGTTAATGTGGCTTGGGGTTTGAGGTTGAGGATGGTTAAGGGTTTCATGCTGCAAGTGCTCCCAAAACCCTTGCCAAGACTGCCACAGGTTTTAGACAATACAGGGGCTTAAATAATTACCAGTACTATTTTGGGGGTTTCTTATTATGACACTTAAGTATAATACACCCCTAAAACTATTCTAATTACTAAGGCCCCGATATTACCAAATCTAAACCCTAAAACCCGAAACCCTCAAACCCTAAACCCTAAATCCTAACCTTATGGTACTGGAAGTACCCTCAAATCCGAAACCCTCAACCCTAAACCCTAAGTCCAAAGAAGGACCAGGTGTCGCCTTCCAGGGGCGATGCGGCTGCGGAGCTTTGTGATTTCGCTGCAAGTTTTTTGGGTTGAGGGGTTCAGGGTGATCCATAAGGGATCCTATAAGGGATCTATAAGGGGCTCTATAGAGGGGTTCAGGGTGATCTATAAGGGTTAGGGTTGAGGATTTAGGGTTTAGGGTTCAGGGTTTCGGGTTCAGGGTTGAGGGTTTAGCGCTTAGGGTTTAGGGTTTAGGGTTTTAGGTTTAGGTAGACACGGCCGATCCTTTAAATCTCTTAAAGACTACGGAAGCTTTTTTTAAGGACCTATGCGGTTCTATGGTAAGGTTCCCCTTCAAGAAGGGACCTTAAGGAGGGCCATTGATTCTTTGGAGGGGTTCTCAACATGACTTAAGGTATACTTCTTGTGGCCTACTGTAAGTCTGCTTAGAGGCCCAGGGGACTTAGTAAGTAGTAAGGTTCCTTAAAAGGGATCTGTAATATAACGGTTCTATAAAAGGGGGGTTAGGCACCGGGCTCTAGGGCGGCCTTATTACTGTCTGAAGCTCTAAATCCTCGAACCTAGACCCTAATGGGGTTTAGGATTTAGGGTTCAGGGAATCAAAACACCTACTTGTAGAACCCAGCCCTAAACCCTAACTAAAAACACATAGAACCGAAAACCTAGGCCCTAATCACCCTAATCCTAACACCTAGAACCGTAAACCTCCTCCACAGTCGAGTTCTTAAAGGGCTTAGGGGTCGAGGTTGAAGGTTTAGGGTTCAGGGGTATAGGGTTCAGGAGTTCAGGAGGGGCCTAAATAATTACCAGTACTATTTTGGGGTTCTTTACTATAATTATAGTATAATAGGCCCCAAAACCCTATTCTAATTATTAAGGCCCCTATAATAGCAGCTTTTGGTTTCAGTGTTGAGGTTGATTGTTTGTTCTGTAAGTTGCTGTCTCAGAGAAGCCCAAGGATGTTGCCTCAGGTACTCCAAAGGTAAAGCCGAAACTACACACCCCAAACTATGAACCCGAATCCAACTGCTTAAGTTCCAAACACTCCGCGCGAAACTTTTCCTGCATGGGGTTGAGAATGACATCTTCTGGGTTCAGGGTTCCGGGTTCAGACTTCAAACGGGTTTTGGATCGGCATCAACCCCTTAAACGCAGCCAGCCATAAGCAGTAAAACTCTCACATTGTCCTTTATCACAACCCTGTTTGGAACCTGTGGTATCCCTTGTAATTGCATCGTCCTTATACTGGGGTTTAAGGATTGCTCGGAGTGTTAGGGTCCAATATTTCCTTGAAAGTCAAAAAGTCGATTTTTCCGAAAGCAAATTGAAGCTTTGGTCCTGCACGGATTGCTTGGAAGGTTGGGGCAGCTTTGGCCAAGATTCTGTAGGAATTATATGATTTCATGGAGCTTCAAAAAGGGTTTTGTAGATTATGAGCCGTCTAAACGATCAGTGCTCTACTCCGATTTACATCCTGTTACAAGGCATCATGCTACTCGTCATCGGGGCGCTTACATAGTGCAGAAGTCCCTGTACAAGAAAAGCGATAGCTTGCCTTTGAAGTAACCCTATGCCGTATTCCAGCTATGAATCCCTAGGCCCTAAACCCTAAACCCTAAACCCCCAAGAAATCCCTAAATGAAAGCCTTTAAACCCCCCAAACCCTCAGAGGTTGCTGCAACGTCACCGCGGCGGATCAGTCGGGGCAGGCCTGCAAACGGCTCGGTGCAGTTCGCAATTGCCTTGACCCCAAATGGTACCCTAAACCCTAAACCCTAAACCCCTAAACCCTAAACCCTAATCCCTAAAATCCCGAAACCCTAAACCCAAAAGCCCCAAAAGTAGCACGTGGGACTCTGAGGTCTTAGGGGCTGTTTCGTTAGAGGGTTTCGGTTTAGCGCGCTTTCTTTGCGATTGCCAGGGTTGGGATTAGACAGTTTTTAGGCAATCTGTTGTAAGAAGGACTAGCTATGTTGAGCACCCGATGTGTGGGTCGTGTCGGCTTGTCGCTTTCCTTTTCGGATTGGGCAGCTGATGGAAATGAGGAAAGTAGAATCAATCGTGGCATCGGTTCTTGTAGGCATGCATTGGAGTCTGAGAGAAGGCAGCGACTGACAAGATGACTCGTGGTGCTGCTGGTGCTGCTGCTGCTACAGCTGCTGCTACAGCTGCTGCTACTGCTACTCCTACTGCTACTGCTACTGCTACTGCTACTGCTACTCCTACTACTACTACTACTACCACTACCACTACCACTACCACTACCACTACCACTACCACTACCACTACCACTACCACTACCACTACTACTACTACTACCACTACTACCACTACTACCACTACTACTACCACTACTACTACTACTTTTGCTGCTGGTCCTGCTCGTACTACGACAACGACAACGACCGCTACCACGACGACGATGACGACGACGACTACTACTACGATGATCATTATGCTTAGTACTTTTGCAACGACGACGACAAGGACGAGGTCCCAGGCTTTCGGCAGTGTGAGATGACTCCCATAGTATTGTGACTACTATTGCGACTGCCACTGTTCCCTATTTAGGGTTTAGGGTTTAGGGCATCTGTCAAGCTTAGCTCAGACGAGCCACTGTTCTTGTCGTTGGCAGTACTACGGCGCATGTTCTTGTGTTTGTTCTCGGCGTCGTGACCTGCAGGATCATTGGCCCGAGTAGCCCACTTCTTCGTATGAGTTATGGAGTTATGGTGATGACTGCGATCTTCCAAGGGGTAGCCATTGCCGGAATGTTGCCGATCCAGGTTCCAGAGTGTTAGTTCGGCCAGTGATGAGAGCTGACAAAAATTCAATCACCGACAACTACGGCAAGACATATGCTCCTGAGACTTGTGATGCTTTTCATGGTATCGATTATGCAGGTATGCGTGCAGTTGCAGTCATAAGCATAGCAGTCACCAGGTTCATGCCGGCTATCCTGTTGATGAAACTCAAGCCAGCAGTATTCAACAACAAAGAAGACTGTTTGACAGAGGTTTAGGGTTTAGGGTTTCGGGCACCATGATGGCAACAACCGCCATCAGGAAATGATGCTGCAAGCAGTGGGGTGCAAGTGTCCAGCGTGGCTGTCACGAATAGTTTTCAAGCCAGGGGACCACACCCAAGGCCCTCTTGGGGCCTCTGTACTGAGTGGGTTTGGGATGCAGAGGCCTAGCTGCTGAGGTTTTTGTAGTGTTTTCTGGGACTTTCCCCATATAAACCCAAAAAAAAACCCTAAAGCCTGAACCGTAGCTCTCGATTGAAGTTTATGAGTTCCTTCCCTGAGCCCTAAACGTATAGGGGGCCTTACTAATTATACTATTTTGGGGGCTCCTTCATATAGTTATAGTATAATGGTCCCCAAAACCCTACATCAAACCCTATTCTAACTATTAAGGCCCTAAGCCCTCAGGAGAAGCTTGTCTGCCAGCGCACAGAGGGCGTGGGACACCTGACAAGCCTGATGCTGGTCTCACACTGCCCCGCCACTGGGCGCTGGAAAGGGGTTAAGGGTTTTGGATTTACCCTTCCAGGATAAAGGGTTTAGGGTGCCGCTAGGAGGGATATGCTATCATGCGCATACTGATGTTTATCTGAGAGTTAGCTCCATTCGAGCATTACTATTTCTTCGCGTTTGCTAATGTAGTTATTGTATCCTGTAACCGAAAACCTTGTTCTAATTATCAAGGGCACTGTATCAAATCGGCACAGGTGATGATGAAGGAGATGATGGGGGTTGAAGTCGTGGTGGTAGTGGTGGGGTGGTGGTGTCGGTGGTGGCGGTGGTGGCGGTGGTGGCGGTGGTCGTGGTGGTTGTTGCTGTTGCTGCTGTTGCTGCTGCTGCGGTTGTTGTTGCTGTTGCTGCTGTTGCTGTCCCGGTTGCTGTCCCAGTTGCTGCTGCTGGTGTTGCTATTGCCGTTGTTGCTATTGTTGCTGCTGCTGTTGTTGTTTCTTTTGCTGCTTCTGCCGTTGCACTTGCTGCTTCTGCTGCTTCTGCTGTTGATGTTGTTGGTGTTGTTGCTGCTGCTGTTGTTGCTGTCGCTGTTGCTGCGGCTGTTGTAGCTACTGTTGTTGTTGTGGTGGTGGTGGTTGCTGTTGTTGTGAACTCCTTGGTCAAGTTGTCGGGTGGTCTGTTCAAGGGTTGATGCTGAAAGGTGTTGGGCAATCGACAGGTACTGCTACTTCCTGTTGTTGTTGTTGTTGTTGCTGTGGTTGTTGTTGTTCTTGTTCTTGTTCTTGTTCTTGTTGGTGTTGGTGGTGGTGGTGATGGTCAACGTCGTCGCCGTCTGGCAGTCCTCGTATTCCTTGAAAGTAAGAAGCAGGCGAAGACGAAGACTTGACGTACAGTATCATATCTGAGTATCGTGGAAACGGTTCGCTGCATCTGCAACGATCGCCTAGTGCTGGAGAGTGGTTTCAGCGTCAGCATTCAAAGGAATCGGCGGGGCCACAAGCCTGTTCCCCTGAACATCCTAAACCCTAAACCCTAAACCCCCCTAGCATCCTTTGCTGCTTCTTCCTAGAGCCCTTGATCTTAGATCTTTCGCTCTGCACCTTTCAGACGAGAACAGGGTTCTGCGAAGATCTCAGCCACCAACCCCAAACTGAATTGAGGCAGGAACGACGCATGTGGGCAATGTCCTCCCAGCAGTGACTCGGTCAATTGCTGAAGCCGAATTATTGAAGCTTAAACCCGGCATATACCCAACAATCATCCTTATAGTATCCAAAGGAACCGTACTTGAAACCCAAGAATCACTCGTATAGCAATCCTTGCAAGTACCCCTTATAGGAACTTTTGAAGGAACCCGAGAGAAACCCTGAAACCCATACTCTCTCTCAACTCTAAGCCTTAAACCTCAAACCTTAAACCCAGAACCCAAAAACCCCAAACCCCGCGTTGTACCCCAGGAACCCGTAAGGCATCACCCCTATGATACTGCCATTACCCCTCATCGGAACCCTTAAAGGAACCCTTAAGGGAACCAAAAATGGAACCTCTTATAGGAACCCTGAGAGAAACCCTAGAGAAACCCTGAAACCCGAGACCCTAAAGCTATTTTTTGCGGGTTTCGGATCTTGGCTTCGGAGACCTTGGGTTCGACTGCAGGCTTTCAAGGCTCAAGCTTTGAGGTTTTATGGGGTTCACGGCTAAAGGGTTTAGGGTTTAGGGATTTAGGGTTTAGGGTTCAGGGCTCAGGGGTTTAGGGTATAGTATAGGGTTTAGGGTTTGTTGGGGTTTGGGGATATGGGGTTTAGGGGGGTTTTCGGGTATAGGATTTGGGGTTTAGGCTTGAGGAGTCTCGGCTCGGGTTTAGGATTTTTACGCTGCCTTTTCCTGGGGATTTTGGGCGTAGCCGCGGTCTTGGCCCTTGGCAAAAGTGACTTCAGACCGGGTTGAACCTAAATTTTAGATCCCGAAACCCTAAGCCCTAAACCCTAAACCGTGGCTTGACACCCCGAAACCCTAAGCCCTCGCAGTTGTTCGCTTTGTTGGGTACCTGGAACTGCTGTCTTGCCAGCATGGCTGAGGACTCCTTCTTATTATTAGTAGTATTACTAATTATCATGATTTATCTTTATCATCATTATGATTATTGGTACTATCTTTATTTTTTGTTCTTTATTATTGTTGCTGATTACAACTCCCGCCCGCAGGGTATTCTAGAGTTCTTAAGGGTACTATGAAGTGCTCTTTCAGGGTTCTATCAAAAAGGTTCGAGTATCGGGGCTTGAATACTTATCCCCTTGTAGGCCCCATGTAACATACCCCGAGATCTGATTTTAATTGTGACTGGCCTTAAACTAGACCCTGAATCTCAGGGCCTGTGATCTCCCGAGAATACTGTAATATAGGGGCCTGAATAATACCAACTTGGGGGTAAGTATAGTGTAACGGGCCCCAAAACCCTATTCTAATTATTAAGGCCCCTATACTAGCACCCAAGCCCTCAACCAAACAACTAAACCTGAAAAAACATGTTCCCGGGATCTTTCGTGCTGTAGGCAACATTTCGTAAACCCTAAAACCTAAAGCCTAAAGCCTAAACCTTTTAGGATTTAGTAGATGATAAATTTTATCGAGTTGAAAGTAGGGTTTCCCATGTCGTAAACAACCATCGTAATAAAATCGTAATATGGCCCCGAAATAGAAAATCTTCATTACAAGCTGTTTGGCACCCGTATGGCCCAAGATTCCCCAAGCCCAACACCCCATAGTACAGAGGTGGGAATAATTGGTACTAGTGACCCCTCGGAATGCCTACTATATATATATATTTATGTGGTACCCGCCCCCCCAAGATCTATGTATTTTATTTGTTTTCAGCTCTTTCCACTCACGAGCATCTCGCCATGACCATCCTTCCACTCACGATCGTCTCCTCATGACCGCGCAAACCCCTCCTTCCGCTCACGTGTCTCAGATCATCTCCTCATGACCGCACAAACCGACCATATTGAAACCCAATGCGGCCCAATATTTCAATAAGCCCCGCGGAGGACCACATTGAAATATTGAGCCACATTGAGATTCAATATGGCGGATCCAAGATCCAAGATTCCCCAAAACTCTTGGGGAGGAATCTTGGATCACAGATCTTGGATCCGCCATATTGAAATTCAATATGTCCTCAATATTTCAATATGGCCCTCCCTGAAACCAAGATTCCTCCCAGGAGCCCCGTGCAATCTTGGATCTTGGATCCACCATATTGAAATTCAATATGTTTCAATTTTTCAATGTGGTCCTGTGCCCTTCTTGGATTTGTTGTCTCCACGGCTCTTGTTACTGTCTGCACGTGCATATCTGCGGCAATCCAAAAAACAAAGAAACTAATGGACACCCTGCCCCACGAACCTGAAAAGATTGATTTTTGTTGTTTTTGGGACTGTAAAGCACTTAAGCAAACAAAGATGAGTTGTTTTGAGACAGTACAGCTTTTTGGTTAGTTTTCTTGCAAAAGTGCTGTTTTGCTCCCAAAAACAAATCTTTTTGAACACCTGGGGAGCTAAATTCCAAGACTGGACAAATTGTTGTTTTCTTGTCTTCTTGGGACAGTACAGCACTTTGGGAATTAGACTGGCTGTTCTTTGGGGACACTACAGCACTTGTGCAAGAATACTGGCTGAAGTGCTCTACTGTCCCCAAAAACAATCCTTGGGAGGACTCTAAAGAGAATTGGCTGAGTGACCCGCGCCGTGCAGAATGTCTTCTCGCGTCCTATTATCGTTCTAATTGACAGAGGACTTGTGTTCGGCCGTCTCCCTGAGAGCTGGGTTCATTGCAGAATTTTTCATGGACTACTTGGCCTCCGAAACCTTGAATCCCAGCAGTGCATAGGGGGAAGTAGTAGTTTGCTCACCGGGTGGTGAATGGGGAGGTTAAACCATGACATGTATCAAAAGTAACACTGACGTCTGTGTGTTTCAAAATTTCTTTTGTAGGTATTTAGATGTCTTTGACGTTGATAAATCTACTAGCATGAAACTTAATCTAATTGTCATGTGGAACTGTACATCACTTGCAGCTACTACCACTGTTTGTAATTGTTTCTCAGAGACGGTAGAAAGGTGTGTGTTTTGTTTTTGACAATCAGCCTCACTGACTATTTCATGTTTAGGTGATACATGCGGTGGTCAATTATTTCCGTGTGCACTATTAAATCTAGTGGGTAAATGAAACAGAACCGTGTAGGTGAAGGAGTGTCTTACTGTTGTTTCGTTAATTCCATCTAAATAACTAAAAACGAATATGCTTTTGCCTGTTGTGAGAGATTGAAAAGTGGCCTAAGGCATTTTCGCAGGAGCAGGATTATCGGCATAAGGGTAAGATGGTAGATGGTAGTAGTATACCAGGATAAAGGTTAGGGCCTAAACGTTATTAATACTAATGCTTGCTTAGTAGTATTAGTAGTAGCAATAGTAGTAGTAGCAGCAGCAGCAGTAGTAGTAATAATAGTAGTAGTACTAGTACTAGTACTAGTACTAGTACTAGTACTAGTACTAGTACTAGTAGTAGTAGTAGTCGTAGTAGTAGTAGTGATGGTAGTAGTAGTAGTAGTAGTGGTAGTAGCAATGGTAGTCATAGTAACATGGCTCTTGTGTTGGTTTGATATAACCATGTTGATAAGACTTATTCAAGTAAGTAGGAGTTTATTTGATGCCATGAGAACAATGTTAAGAGCAATATGGTGAAGATTAGTGGTTTAGTAGGAGTAGTAATCGTAGCACGAATATTTGTAGTAGTAGCAGTCGTAGTAGCAGTAGTGGTAGTAGAAGTAGTAGTCGTCGTAGTAGTAAGTAGGAATAGGTAGTAAAGAAGTAGTAGCTGGAGCATATGCAACGGCAAGAAACAGAGCCACGAAACAGGAATTTGTTTTGTACTTTTAGTACTGTGCAATGATGCGCAAAAACAATAGGCAAAGAATCGATACAGACTCTATGGGTATTTACAGTGCTTTCGGCTTCTAGCTGCCACAACATAGAGACACAGATGAGCAATTTCATGGTCGAGGTTGGTCCTGGGGTGGGGGTTACCATCTTAATGGTAGTAATAGGAGCAGTCGTAGTAGTAGCAGCAGCAGCTGCTGCGGACAGGTGAAAATTGCATGAATCTATTGGTGTTTGGGGGGAAGCATATATGTATACGCCAGCAGTCGCACGAAGTCTGACATCGTTGGTAGACTGTCTAAGCCGGAAAAGCACAGCATAGATCTTTGAGGGGGGGGAAGCATATATATATATATATATGTATATATATATATATACATATATATTCAGGCTATGTTAGACTGGAGCATAACCCCAAACCCCATTTATTGAGCCCCCAATAGGAGACCACTCTTTTTAACCCCATGGGTCCAAGGACCTAATCATCAGGTCCAGTGGACCCCCAAAAGCACATAAGCAAAAACTAGATAGGGTTTAGGGTTTAGGGTTTAGGGAAAAGCACATAGATAGGGATGTCCCCTATAACCCCCCTATAAAGACCCCCAACAAGGTAGCGATATCGCGGTTCAAGGTTTACGCGTATGCACTTTTCGCTGTCCCTAATCAGGTCCTTAGGACCCCTCTTTAAGATCTTTTCCCCGAGAACCCAATGCCCCTTAATTAAGGAATATACCTTAAATCATAATATTAAGGCCTCCATAATTTAAGGTATATTCCTTAATTAAGGGGTATTGGGTTCTCTGGGTTCGTTGGAGCATTGAGGCCCTGTCTGGCGTGAGAGGCTCGCAATACTTCGGCAAGAATCGAAGCTCCCACGATGCTTGGAGAGTAAGCAATTCCGGGGTTCAGGGTTTAGGGATTCAGCAATTTGGGCTTCAACAGGATTTTGTCTATAGTGTCTTCAGGGTTATATCAGGATTGCGTAAGAGCTTCAGGGTTGTGGAGGTTTAGGGTGCAGGGCTGCAGGTTTTTTCTGGTGGGTTGAGTCACCTCAAGCCGTTTTAGAACCTGTACAGTAAACCCCATAAAGTTGGAAGCAGGATTAAAGCCAAATAGTGCTGGGATTCCCTACACATGGGTGGTTGTCAAAATTATGGTCCCTTTTGGCCTTCGTGTTTGAGCAAGGTCGGCCGCTGGGGCTATTGCCACGTCTCCATGGCCCTCGGCCCACCAGCACGGCCCTGCCAAGGCGCTAGGGCTCGTCTCGCCAAGACACTCCGACAACTCGTTAACTTTTGCAATGCACTTTATTGAGGATGTGCTGCAATTTACATTCCTTAGTTTGGGGCTGTGGAGTTTCTGGATGGCGGGTCTTTGCGGGTCTAGAGGGTTTAGCCTGTCATTTAAGGTTTTCGAGCTTTGAGGTTCCGGGTATTTGCGGAGTAGGCCCGAAGCCCGGACGGAAAACGGAGCCTAACCCAGAGGGTCCAAGTACCCAAATAGCAGGGTCTTTAGTCCCAAAATCCATACTCTGAATGGTTTTTGGACCTTGAATCCCTACTATTTGAGTACTTGGACCCTTAGGGTAAACAAGAAAGACCCTCAATGCCGGTCGGGGGCTCGCTACGTAAGCAAGCGCTATTGAAACGTTTGCTTCCCTGAGCCTCGAGCCCCTGAGCTCCTGAAGGCACACCACGAGACCCTTGCTCCCGAAGCCTTTAACGGTTTAGGGTTTAGGGTTTAGGGTTTAGGGTTTCCCCTAACGCTTGAAGCCCATTCAGGAGATTCTAACTGAGCCGTGAACCTTCTATCTGAAGCCCAAACCCAAACGCCAAACCCATAAACCAGGCGGAGCTTCCCCAACCCAAACAGTCACCCTCATAGAAACACCTTAAACCCGATAAGCCATCTAAAAGCCCTATGAGACCCAGTAAAGCCCTCAAACAACTTTACACAAACCGCATTCTCCGCATTAAGGCCCCTGTAATCGCAAGGCGTCACTGCATCTTGCGAGTGCGACATAACGGCCGCCGGGAAGCGTTGAGATCTCTCTGAGCTCTACTGAAACAGGGTTTACGGTTGCAGTTATGGGGTTTAGGGGTTTAGGGGTCGAAGTTTAGGGCCAAGCCATGGGTTTTTAGGGCTCGAGCTTTGAGATTTGGGGTTGGGGGTTCAGTTTATTGGTTCGTGTAAGGAGGGGTGAGAGGGTCTTTGGGCCATGGGAGGGGGAAGAAAAGCGAAGAACAAAATTAACATAACAGTGCAAGAAAGAGTTTCTTCGAATCAGAGTTTTCTACCCAGGATTCGAACACCAGAGTTCGAACCCAAGGTTCGAACAATTATTCGACACCAGAGTTTCCGATCCAGCTCCCTGTTGAAAGTTCAATCCAGAGTTCGAGCAGCTGAGTTCGAACGTAGGGTTCGAAACCCTAAACCCTAAACCGACTGAGTTCGAACTTAGGGTTCGAACACCAGCGAGGGCTTGAGTTGCAAGAGGGCTTCGGAACCTTTGAAGGAGACCAAAGCCAGTGACGGTAACGGTCGTGCTGGTGATGGTGATGCTGGTGCTGATGAGACAGACGGAAATTGAAAGTGGAGATTATCACCTTCATGATGCTGACGATGATCTGATAAGTGCTTTTTGAAATTCGCATTGACACTGACGTTGCTCGCTGCTGTCCGCCTGTCATTCGCGGAAGTCTGAGTAGGTCGTGATGCACGTCGTCGTTGAGGAAAAGTCCACATAGAGTCCCAATCAATTGCAGGGTTTATATATATATATATGTGGGAGTTTCCGAAAATGAGGGACCCTAATATAATACTTTAAATAGTAGGATCCTTATTTTAGCGACCCCATAATAAGGTACCCCTAGTTTTCGGAAACTCCCATATGGTTCTATGGGTTCAAAGTTTTCCTGGCTTCGCGTGTAGAGATTACGTGTTTCGGGCCGAGGTGGATGCCAGAGTGCCCAGCAATGGGTATGTCAAGGGCCGGGTGCTCACGAAGAAGTCGGCCGAGCGCACGGCGGCTTGTCAGGGATAGGCACCAAGCTGGCAAGTCCAGGTTTGCCAGTTTTGGTATGATACGGCTGATAACTGCAAGCATTCTTGCTGACATTTGTGTTGTTAGTATCCCTATTACTCTTCTTATCATGGCTGATCGCTCTGCTTCGTACTCCCATTCTCACAGTCAATCCCAATCGTTCACCGAAGGCCATGGGGTGTAACACAGGGGCCTCATTGATTAGTGATAGTATCGCTTGGGGTTCAGGGTTGAGGGTATAGGGTTTATCTACATTCTACATGACCGCACTATATTATACACCACCAGGTCACCAAGCCCATTCTCATGATGGCCTCCAACCCTAAACTCCAACGCCTTCAGTCCCACCCCAACATGCATGAGCTTGGGAGTTATGCAGAGGGGTTTTTGTAGTTGTTTTATAGGAAGTCGTGGTAGGAGCCCCATCGGGAACACAGGAACCCAAAGGATTCTGAATGCCGGTCCCTCGGGTTCCTTAGTATGACTAAATATACTCCATCATGTGCCCCGAAACCCTGTTCTAAGTCTTCCGGGGCCTTTGTAGCACCCCTGAACCCTAAACCTTAGTGACCCCTGAACGGCGTTCAGCGTTCTAAACTCAGCGTGCGTTCAGAAGCGTGTTCTACACTCAGCCTCTCAAGACGCTCAATTCTCCTACGCAGCAAGGACCCAAATCAGCAAAATCCATTGTCCTTGAATACTTTCCCATAGAGAACTCAGACTTTGGGCAGACCCACCCCGCAAACCAGTATTTTGTGCTCCAACCATAGCAAATATGTAATAAATCAAAGATGCTCAATTTTCCGATGCAGCGAGGACCCAATTCAGCAGAATCACTGTCTTTGCATATTTTCCCATAGAGAACTTAGACTTTGGGCAGACCCTTCCCCCAAACCAGTACTTTGTGCTCCAACCATAGCAAATAAAGCAAAGATGCTCAATTTTCCGATGCAGCGAGGACCCATATCAGCAAAATCCACTTTGGGCAGACCCACCCCCAAAACCAGTGTTTTGTGCTCAAACCAGACAAACCAGACTTTGGGCAAACCCACCAGCCTTGTGTGGTGTGTGTGTGTTGCGTGTGTGAAGGTGGAGTCTAGACCTCGTGCGTTTAGCAGGGCGTTCCGAATGCGCATTCGGTGTGCGTTCCACGCGTTCGCGTACGCGTTCGCGCTCGCGCGCGGGTCACTAAGCCCTAAACCCCGAACCCTATAAACCCTAAGCCTGGGTTTTGGGGAAGGTCGCCGGCTTCTTCGGCCTCCGCTACGCCATGTACACTGGCAGGCCGCAGGGAAGACAGACTTCTTCAGGCCTTTCGGGGTTGAGGATTTAGGGTTCAGAGTTTGCGGTTTTGGGGTGTTTTAGGCTTTAAAGTTGAGGATATCGGCGGTTCAGGCTTTTCGGGGTTTAGGGTTTAGAGTTGAGTATTTTTGGTGTTGGGCTGAGGACTTTGGAAAAACATCGTCCTGAAAAAAGCATCTGCTAAAAGTCAAGACACCCTAAACCCAAAACGAGCCCAAAAGCTGAGCCGACCCAAGGAAAAGCTTATACCATCCTACCGTTGATGGACAAAATCCGGCATGACCTTAAGGACTCTAAACTATGGGAATTATGGTATATTCCTTATTACGGGTCATGCAGGATTTTGTCCATCAACCGTAGTATAACGCCAAACACCCTGAGCCCTGAAAAGGGCCCTGGACCTTAAACCCTAAACTCAAAGCCGAAAGCCTAAACCCTTATAGATCCCTTGTAGAACCCTTAGGGGATCCCTTAAAGAGCCCTAATCTCAAAGCCCAAAGTTTGGAAGGTGGGAGCACTCGAAGTCACTCGAAGACTTCACGAACTGGAGCCTTGTCTTCTTGGAGGGGCTTTGAAAGGGAGGGAGTTTGTGTAAGGTTCTATCTGGATGTTTAAAGTGTCTTCTGAGGTCTCAGTCTCATACATGGTTTGGAATTCGTGGGATATGTTTTTTTTCTTTCAGTGTTTAGGGTTTAGTGTGTAGTGTTTGGGTTCAATCTTTCTTGTCTCCGGCTAAACCTGAACCCTCAAACCACAAAGTTCAGGAGTTTAGGGGCTTACGGTTTGCGGGTCAGGGGCTGATGGTCAGGGCTGTCGGACCCCACTTCTGATTTTCGAATCGGGTCGCAAACAAGGGGTCCTTGTAACCGGCATCCCGGTAGTATATTACATATTTCGGTATGCAGACATTCATGTATACAAATATATATAGAGAGAGATATGGATATAGATATAGATATATACGCACACATATATACATACACATGTATGCATACATACATACTTACATACATACATACATACATACCTTGCATACATACATACTCACGCACACACTCTGCAGCTGACGCGGAGCAGGAGGCAAACCACTATGTACACATTATATATATATATATATATATATTTATGCACAGGCACATACACATACATGCTGAACTGAGGAAAGAAGCGGAGCAGACAACTGACCATTGCAGCCTTTGCCTCAGCCCGGCAGGTGACAAAGTCCACGGTCGATCTCCGAGTCCGGCATGGCCTTAAGTCTAAAGTAATGTAGGGGCCTTAATAGTTACTATTACATCTTAACTAAAAGCCTGAGGGGTTTCCTTTAAAGGGGAGTCTAAGGGTTCCTTTAAAGGGATCTATATGGGTACTATAAGGGTTAAGGGGTTTTGGGGTTTAGTATAGGAGCCTGATTAAGAATCCCTTGGCCTTTATTAGGGCTTTTTTGTATGAGTCCTAATATTTTGGGGGATATGGGGCCACGATTTCTTAATCAGGTTCCTACAGTATCCTCAACCGAATGATGGTTGGTGTCTTGCGGGTGATGGATAGTGCCCTTACATGCTACATGCTTGTAACACTCCCCTAAGCCCCTTTTGTAAAGACCTATAAAAAGGTGTCAAAGCCCTCAGGGTTCAGGCATGTTTAATCTGTTCGAACGTCTGTGTTGTTCGGGCGGGTGGGGTTTTCGGAGGTCAGACTTAACCGCGAGGCACGCCGCACCCTCATCTTTGTGCATTCATCACCCTAGTTGAGAATCCTGAACAATTACCAATATTACTCCTTAGGGTCCCTCAGTACAACTACCCAACACCCGTTTGAAGGCCCCTGTATCAGACTCCCCGGATCCTGAGCCCTACTTGGCTTCTTACCCTCAAGGTTTCAGAACCCGAGCCAAACTTGGAGAAAGCTGGAATTTGATAAGAGGGTTTTTATAAAAACCTTAGAGGGTTTAGAGTTTAGGGTTTAGTTTTTTTTATAAAAACCCTCTTCAGGCCCGAAGAGGCTGAACCCACAATTCACGGGCCACAACTGTGAACAAAAGGGTCTACGTGTTTTGAAACACCCTTCCGGGGGGGTTCCCAATTTGCAATAACATAGTATTTAATCCACCCAAGACCCCAAACCCTAATGCAGGAACCTGATTAAGAAACCTTGGGCCCTTCTTAGGGTTCCTTCTATGAATCCTACTATTTTGGGGTTATGTGCCCAGGGTTTCTGTATCAGGTTCCTACACTAAACTCAAAACTCAAAACCCCAGCCCCCAGACCCGAGTCTGATGGGTTTGAATTCACGCCCTTCTATTATAGATCCCCTATAGAATGACCCTTGAAGGAACCCTTGAAGGAACCCTTAAAGGAACCCTTTAAGGAACCCTTAAAGGAACCCTGAAAGGAAAGCATTTGCAGTTTTGTTTATGCCGGGCTAAAGGCTGGCCCATTCGCACTACCCGAAACTCTAAACCCTAAATAGGGTTTGGGGTTTAGGGTACTACCCTGATAGCTTAAAGTCTAAATCCTAAATCACAATTTCCAAGGCTCAAAGTTTCTGCAGCAACTGCGGACGCATTCGGAGATCCATGACCAGTTTTGCTTTCAGTGGCTGCCTGCTCTGGGCAGGTGCCATTGGGAGGTTTGCAAGGGTGGTCATATGGGAGTTTCCGAAAAACTAGGGGTACCTTATTTTGGGTCAATAGAAAAAGGATCCCACTATATAGGGTTAGGGTCCCCTATTTTCGAAAGCTCCCAATAGAAGCCTGAACAAATACCAGCAGTGTTCCTTAGGGTTCGTGACTACGAAGATACTATAATATACCCCAAAGACCTCTTTCAACATATGGAGGCCCTCGCTTAGAGGGTTTCTTGCTGCGAGTTCAGGGTTTAGGGTATCAGGGTTTAGCATGCTTTTGGTTTAGGGTTTGAGTGTTTAGGGGAATATGACAATGAGGGGTAGGGCTTGCTTGGAGCTATCTGAGTACCCTCGTTCTCTGTTGCAGGGTGGTTCGGCATCTGCCCCATATCAGAGCGGCGAGGTTTGATGCATTTTGCGGTTGTTCTTCCAGCATTGGATCCAACTCAGAGACCCAAAGATCCATAGGTCGTTCTCTTTGCCGTTTACATCTCAGGGATCTGGATCTCGATTTGGGGTTTGGAGTTTGGGTTTAGGGGTTTGGGGAGGAGAGTTCAATACAGAGGTCGGAAGCCCTTATAGATCATGGGCCCAATAAAACTAGTCTGATGTATTTCAATTGCATATTCCTGTACGCACGAAAGCCGTATAGTAACCTCTACAGAAACCCATGTCACCCCCAACCCTAAGCCCCAAACCCCAACCGCCAAACCGCTACACCCCACAAGAGCCCTATTCTAAGTAATATATCTTCTTAGGCATTTTAAATTTTGTCAAAATATAAGCTGTAGCTAGATTATAAAATATCAACGGAAGGTTCTCGAAGCACGGGGTTTCAAGCTCAGAGGGTTTGGTTGAACGACATATAGGGGTCGGAAGACAAGTTAGCGTTTAGGGTGTGGGGATTAGGGTTTAGGGGCTTTCTAGTATGACTAAAGTGTACAATGCCTCGAACTTTTATTCTGAACATCTTACGCCCCATAGAAGATGCATGTCCAAGACGACCAAGGACCAGTTCACCAAGTTATGCTGATAGCATACCCAGACCTTCGGATGTAAATCAAACAAGATTGTCCCTTAATGTACAGTAGGGGCCTTAATAATTAGAATAGGGTTTTCGGGGTTCCTTATTACAGCTGGAGTACAATTTACTCCAAACCCTATTCTAATTATTAAGGCCCGTACATTAGTTTTTACAAGGGATCCCACCATTGTATCAGAAGGGGTGTTCCTTCTCAGAACGTTTGTTGGAAGAGCTACAGCGAAAGCTGACACCCCGCACATCTTCAAGCTTGAACCCACTAGAAGACCCACAGAGAACCTAACCTACCGACGAGCTGGAGCCCTAAATCCCAACTGTTGTCACAAGAGGGGCTCGGAGGGGGCTTAATTTTCCCAAGCCCTAAATCTTGAATCCGCATTCATCTATATGAGCTCAGGCAGTGCTAGAAGGCCTCCATCATACATCGAGCGGTGCAGGGTGTTAGGGGCTTTAGGGTTAAGGTTTGTTAATGGTGGTGCGTGTGCAATCCGAGACTAAAATGCCCTTCCTGGTGCGTTCATCTAGGACAGCGTGCTGCCTAAACCCTAAACCTTAAACCCTAAACCCTAGACCCTAAACCCTAAACCCTAAACCCTAAACCCTTGAGCCCTGAACCCTAAGTCGGACACCCCAAAGCCTAAATCCACAAAATCCGTGAGCCTTCCGGGTTTAGGGTTTAGGGTCTAGTGTTTAGGGTTCAGGGTTTAGGGTTTAGGGTCTAGGGTTTAGGGTTTAGGGTTTAGGGTCTAGGGTTTAGGGTTTAGGGTTTAGGGTCTAGGTTTTGATCCTTTCAGCCTCAAGTGATTCGAGGGTCAAGTTTTGAACCCCCATCACTGCGATTCGACATCCTTCGATGGGGTCGAATCAGAAAGTAAATATCCTGGAGCCCAGCGTTTGGGGTTTAGGGATCCTCAACTCGCAGCCCCACCAGTACGCGTTAAGAAAGCCCTTATGGTCGCCAATAGTGGGTTAGGGCATAATAACTGGGCTTTGGAGTACCATACTTTAATACTTTTTTCTTAAAGGAACCCTTATAAAATAGAAGTTTATACTTTTTTCTCCCTGGTTACTTAAAAGCCCAGATAAAGAGACTCCAAAACCTTCAGCCCTAATCCCTGGAACCCCACATGCCTCTTGGAGGACTACAAGTCTAACACAGGGGCCTGAATAACTACGTACCAATACTATTTTGGGGGTTCCTGATTATAGTTATGGTATAATATACCCCAAAACCCTATTCACCTATTCTGACTCTTGTTAAGCCCCTGATATAGAACCCTTCTCTAGATCCCTTGTAGTATCCCTTAAACGATCCCTTTAAAGGAACCCCATTCTAATTATTAAGGCCCCTATATTAGTTACGTTTCTTCGTTTGCAACCTGAGCTAAACCGGAAGCCCGGAACCGCTCGATCTCCGAACCCAAAGCCCTAAACCCCTAAACGCCCTAAAACCTAAACCCCCAAAGCCTTACAGTAGAAGCCCAAAAAAAGTTGGAAGCCCAATAGCCTCAGTCCTTATTCATGCAAAGGGGACCCCAGCACCAATTGTCCTTAATCCGGTTTCCAACTTTTTGGGGTGCACTATAAACCCTAAACCCCTAAAGCCCTGCTATCCCGAAACTGCCAGGTTCGGCACCGAACCATGCCTGACCTTGGATGTGTGCCACGGTTGAAGACAGCATCTTTATGGTCATTTCTTCAATTAGGTGGTTGTCAAAATTCCTTTTTGGGTCATTCTTATAGTACGGCACCTATTATTTAGGGTACCCAAAAAGGGACCATAATTTTGACAACCACCCAATTAGAATAGGCTGTCCGGGCTCTTGTTAAGGCATTTAATGTAAGTGAACAGAATAGAAATCTATGGTACATTATATTCGTTATTCTGGTAACTTAAATTCCGTAACAAGAGCCCAGTTTTGGGGGGTATGTTTTGGATCTGGGTTTGCCGTTTGAGGTTGAGGAAGTCGTAAACACTTTGCAAACCTCTAGCCTACCTACGGCCTCCTAGTAACTGTACTGACTTTCTGCAGCACAGTTACACCCTACTCGTCACGACTGGAGATGGCTTGACCAGTCTTGAGCCGAGACGGCCTTGAGCCAAAGGGGTTATGGAATACGCAATGTGCCGTTCTTACAGAAGAGGCTGCGGATTACAACCGGGCCCTCTTCAGACCCTGCATGGAAGCTGCTAGTGGAGCTGGCTTCGGCAGGCCTGTTCTTCAACACATGACGGTCATGACTGGCGGATTGCTAGCCGCCATGAAAAGAAAATTCTAGACTCTACACGGGTCGCTAGGCACGCGCACACATGCAGCAGCGCACGATAAGACTTACGGCCTTTCAGAGTGTAGAGTGCTGGGTGTGTTTCGCGGCTTAGGTGTTAGTGCACTGACAATGAGCACTATAAAACCCAAACCCTAAACCCTCAACCGCTAGTTTAATTTGTTGAGGCCCCGGCATGAGCCTTCGGGGTCTAGAGCCAAGGACCTCCATGAACCCTGAAGCCTGTAATGGGTAGTTCTCCAAATTAGGGTCCTTTTTGGGCTTTTTTTGTATAAGGGTACCGTATTATTTTGGTGACCTAAACAAGACCTTACAGTAATTTGGAATACCTTGATAATGCTGAGCTACTCATTTTGGCTTGTCGGATTTTGCAGAGTTAGTGGGGGGGTTTACCGAAACCTGAAGTTTCAACCTTGAAATACATCCCCAGAGATCCCAATACCCCTTAATTAAGGAATACCGTAGGGTTCCTTTAAGGGATCTATAGGGTTTCGGGTTTAGGGGATCCCAGTACCCCTTAATTAAGGAATATACCGTAAATCATAATATGAAGGCCCCTGTATTTTAAGGCATCTTCCTTAATTAAGGGGCATTGGGATCTCTGGGTCCTAAACCCTCATGGTCCCGGAAGCTTTCAATCCTATGTCTAGAGTCTAGAGTCCAGTTGGGTGTGTGATGGGGTGTGTAGAGCCTTAAACCATTAAACCCCAGTCCCCCCCCCTTTTATAGCCCATAAGCCCGAATCGTCAGTAAGGGTTTTGGGTTTGGGGACTAGGGTTCTTTAGCGCGCATGGAAGGGCATAAGGCCGTAGAAGGGTTGTGCGACTCCAGAATCCCTGATTTCGGGTTCGTGTTCAGGATACCCAAAAACCCTAAACCCCTAAACCCTAACGTTAGGAGGAATCCTGAAGTAAGGGATCTCGGAGGCAGGTTTTACGGCCGTTGGTTTGAGGGACAAGCGGGGTTACACTACTTGAATGTCCCGACTTCACTATTTGGGATCCTTGTTGAGGTCCCTCATTTTCTGAAGCTCCCATACTTGACATGAGAGTTTCCGAGGGAGAAGGCGAAGTGGCTGAGCAGCTAGCCTCTAACCTTCTTTGCGCGTAGAAGGGTAGTCCTCTAAATTGGGGTCCCTTTGAGGGTCCTTTTGAAAAGGGTGCCGTATTATTTTTGGGGCTAAACCCTAAACCCTAAACTGAGAACTACCCGTATCATCCTGCCGGGGAAGTCTAAACCCTGAGCTGACTCGGGTTCGAAGCAAAAGCACTGAAGCCCTAAACCGGGAATCCGAGTCCAAGGTACACTCCAGCCGTGGTCAAGACACCAGGACTGATGGCCGGGGTTTTAAGGTTTAGGGTTTAGGGATTTCGGGTATGCGTTTTATCTTAGTAGCTGAGTGAGTACACTTTACAATTTGTTAAAGGAATCCCCATAGAACTGGAAGTTAACTTTTTTTTGGGGGGGGCCTTCTCAGCAACTAAGTAGAACCACGCTGAAGCCGTAAAGGGACCGAAAAGATCCTTGAAAGGAGCCCTTAAAGGAACCCGAATATGGATCCTTGACACAGCCCTTAAAGGAACCGCCCCGTACCTTCCAGAACCCTTTGAAGCAAGAGCCTTGAAGCCTGCGAAGCGTAGTGTTTTGCACAATCGCACTCCCTTTCAGGGCTCTTTGTATTGGGATAACTATCATACTCTTTGTAAGGTACGGGGCGGTTATTGATCAGGCTACGTTGTAGCTTAAGTCATAAGGACAGTCTGTCATCCAAGGTATTCGCTGGTTTAAAGGGGTTGCGGAGCTTATCCCGTAAAACACCAAACCCCAAGGGGAGTATTTCCAGCACCTCCTAAAGCCTAAACCCTAAACCCCTAAACCCTAAAGCCCTAAAGCCTAAACCCTAAACCCTAAAGCTCTCAAGCCCAAAATCCTAAGTCCTCAGAACCTGAGGCCCTACCCATAGGCTCCATAGTAGTTCCTTTTTGGGATTACCTTATAGGATTCTAAACCTGAGCCCCAAAAAGGAACTACTATCCTAAACCCTTTATAAGAACCCTTATAGATCCCTTTAAAGGAACCCTTATAGTAATCATTCCTTATAGGATTCTAAGTTTGAGCCCCAAAAAGGAACTACCATGGAGCCTATGGATAAACCTTAAATCCCGTATCGGCGTCTTGAGTCCCCTTGCCGGAGAAGTGGAAACTCCGAGCCATCGAGCCTCGGGCCGCCCCTATAATATGCTGTATACCCTGAACCCTAAACCCTAAACTATAATATAGGGGCACAAATAATTACCAATACTCTTGTAGGGGTTCCTTAATATACTTATAGTAGAATATACCCCTATAGATCCCTTATAGTAATCCTTAAAGGATCCCTTTAAAGGAACCCCCAACACCCTATTCCCATTTATTTTGGCCCCAAAGACTGAGAAGGCTCCTCTTCGGGATTCATAGGGATTCTTGGGGATTCATAGGGTTTGAGGCGCGGTGGGCTTTTAATTTCGGGCAAGACTCGTCGAACTTCCCTCCGTTGAGCGTGTGAGTGTGAGTGAGTAGGGTTTAGAGGGATTTGTAGGGTTTGATAGGCTGTCGAGGGTTTACATGGGATTTAGAGATTTGGACGTGCAAGGGGTTTGTAGTTATGTGTAATTGGTTTGGAGGGATTTGCAAAGGCATAGCAAGGGTTTAAAACACGAGTTCTACTTACCCTGACCCCCGACAACTTACCGTTGATGATCAGGAATATGCTTTAGTTAGTTCAATTCTAAGCCCCAGAACCTGCATCCCAAGCTCTAAACCTCAAACCCCGAGCTCCAAAAACCTCTTAGACAGCAAGCCTTGAATGTTGAGCTCCAAGCACTAGACCCCAAACCCCCAGCCGTAAAGCTTAAATCCCAACCCCGCAGCCCCAACCTGTATACCTTACGTCCTAGACCCTATACCGTCAAGGGCTTGTTAATTTGATTTAGCCTTCGACCCATGCTCCAATTTGAACCCGTATAGAACCATTACACAATGCTTATAGAGACCTTGTAGAACCCTGAAAGAACCCTTGTAGAGCCTCTTTAGCCCCCAAAGGGAACCCTTATAGAACCCTTGTAAAGCCACTAGAGAGCCTGAAACTGGACCCTCAACCCCTCAACACCCAAACCCTTAAACCCCTAAACCCCTAAACCCTAAACCTAAAACCCCTATAAGGCCACTAGAGAACCTGAAACTGGACCGGAGGAAGTTCCGCAGCTTCACCTTTCCGCCTCGCTGTGGAGAGCGGGCTTCCGGCACCTCTCGGCAAGTGATTTAGAGGAGTTTCCGGTTCGTGGCTGCGGATTGAGGGCTTGGGACTTTGGCTTAAAGGGTTTAAGGTTTGGGACTTGGGGTTTAGGGTTTGGGGCTTTGGGTGTGGAGTCCAGTTAAATAAGGGTCCTTCCAGGGTTCCTGTATGATAAGAGTGTCACCTGGTCGTGACGGGCCTTGATTTGAAGAGCTGCTCATCTGGGTTTCATGGTTGTTTGCCAGGCATGTGTTTGTCTGCTCTGACTATGAAGTCTATTTCTTTGTTTTGGTGTATAGGCATTGATTTGGTTTAGAGTTTTGGTTAGGGTGTGAACTCAGGGTGGAGGGTTGTAGGACTTGGGGTCTTAGGGTTTCAGTTGCGCGAATTGGGCTTTGGGGGCTATGGAAGGGTTTGAGGAACTGGGTTTGAAGGGTTAAGGCTTTGGATTTTGAAGTTTAGGGGTTTGTTGGCGTTTGAGGTTTGGGCATTTCGGGCGTAGGATATGATATGGGCTCGCCAAACTCTGTCGCCCCACAACCTGCACAAGAGTAGGTTGTGGGGCTTTAAATGTCGGGTATACTAGGACCTAGAGTAGGCCCTTATTCCCTTTTTTTAGGGTTCAGGTCCCTTATAAGCTCTTTAAAACCAAAAAGGGCACCCTGTTTGTTCCTAGGTTACTCTTGGGTCTAGTTTAAGTGTCGGGTACAGCCCTCAGTCTGATGACCGCAAGTAGCTTCCTAAAACCTAACCCGAATCCCGAAATCCTAAACCCTAAACCCGAATCCTGAAACCCGAATCCCTCTCTAGATCTCTTAAGCGAACCCTTGAAGGAGCCCTAAACCCGAATCCCTAAACCGGCTTTGTTGTCCTGGCGTTTGTGCCTCTCGGAGACTTTCGGGCGTCCGTAGAAAAGGAGCTCACAAAAACCGAATCCCGCAACCCGAATCGCTAAACCCGAAACCCTGAACGTCGAATGCCGAAATCCTAAACCCCTAAGCCCCTCTAGATCCCTTAAACGAACCCTTGAAGGAGCCCTAAACCCGAATCCGTAAACCGGCTTTGTTGTCCTGGCGTTTGTGCCTCTGGGGACCTTCGGGCGTCCGTAGAAAAGGAGCTCACAAAAAAAACGAATCCTGAAACCCGAAACCCTAAACGTCGAATCCCGAAATCCTAAATTTAAGAGCCTCCGGCTCAGGCCGCCGACCCCGTAGGAGTCAGAGAAAGGGCGATAGCGGAGGGAGTAAGCCTTAGGGTTTGTGGGGCGGTTTAGGTGAGGGGTCTAGGGGTTTAGGGGTCTAGGGGCCCAGGGGCTGAGGGGCCTAGGGGTTCAGGCGCTTGGGGGTTTGGGGGTTGAGGGGTTTAGGGGTTCAGGGGCGGGG
>BGNK01001620.1:0-41792 GCA_003297005.1 Symbiodinium sp. clade A Y106 | reverse complement strand
ATCTCTTAAAGGAGGCCTTAAAATCATAAAAGGAACCCTAAACCCAAATCCCTAAACCCCTAAGCCCCTCTAGATCTCTTAAAGGAGGCCTTAAAAGGAACCCTAAACCCGAATCCCTAAACCCCTAAGCCCCTCTAGATCTCTTAAAGGAGGCCTTAAAAGGAACCCTAAACCCGAATCCCTATACCCCTAAGCCCCTCTAGATCTCTTAAAGGAGGCCTTAAAAGGAACCCTAAACCCGAATCCCTATACCCCTAAGCCCCTCTAGATCTCTTAAAGGAGGCCTTAAAAGGAACCCTGAACCCAAATCCCTAAACCCCTAAGCCCCTCTAGATCTCTTAAAGGAGGCCTTAAAAGGAACCCTGAACCCGAATCCCTAAACCCCTAAGCCCCTCTAGATCTCTTAAAGGAGGCCTTAAAATCATAAAAGGAACCCTAAACCCAAATCCCTAAACCCCTAAGCCCCTCTAGATCTCTTAAAGGAGGCCTTAAAAGGAACCCTAAACCCGAATCCCTANCCTAAACCCCTAAGCCCCTCTAGATCTCTTAAAGGAGGCCTTAAAAGGAACCCTAAACCCGAATCCCTATACCCCTAAGCCCCTCTAGATCTCTTAAAGGAGGCCTTAAAAGGAACCCTAAACCCAAATCCCTATACCTAAACCCTAAACCCTAAACCCTTAAACGGAACCCTAAACCCAAATCCCTATACCTTCATCCCTCAGCTCAGGTGATGGTTTTCATTGAAGGTGGTGGCTTCCTGGCGCCTCGACACTGGAAACATAGGGCTCGGGCGGGGGTGTGTTAGGGTTTAGGGCTTTCGGGATTGAAATGGGGTTGAGGGTTAAGAGTTTAGGGTTTGGAGTCCAGGGTGTAGGGTTTGGGGGCATTTAGGGCTTTAGGGCTTTGGGGTTTGGGGTTATACTCACGCCCCCCAACCTTTCAACCAACCCTTCGCCCAAAACGTTAAACCCGAGACCCGGAACAGGCTTTTCTCAAAAAGCTCGTAACCTCAGTGTCGACACTCCCCGAGGGTATAGAGCTGGAGGCTTCCGTTTTTTGGTGCAGTGTTGAAGGTCTATAGCTTCGTGTACTATCAGGCTGTTCAGGGTTTATGAGCTCTTATAGGATTCTGTATGGTTCGGGCTCAAGGGCTTGTGGATTCTGTCGGGCGTTTGGGGGTAAGGAACTCCGAGTAACACTGTTCCGATTCAAGGGCAACTCTGCAAGAAAAGTATCATTGCGGCCTAGGGTTTCTCCGGAGTCTTGTGGGATTTGTGCGTGGATGATCTAGAGCGATTGAAAAGCAGCTTTCTCCTTAAAGTATGTATTCAAACCAAAGGGCCACGGGGACCTTGGTTGTCCGATTTTGAGTATTTGGGAGTTTCCGAAAATAGCGGACCCTAATATAGTATCCTAAATAGTAGGATCCTTATTATAAGGACCCAAAATAAGGTACCCCTATTTTCGGAAACTCCCATTTTGTGTTAACTGCGCGACAAAGTCCCCTGATCCTTCAAGTCCAAAGTTGCTCAAGATTTCTGGTTTTCTGCCTAACCCTGTAATGTAGGAACCTGATTAAGAAACCTGGGGCCTTTGTTAGGGTTCCTTATATGAGCCCTACTATTTCGGGGGTTATAGGCCCTGGGTTGCTTAGTCAGGTTCCTACATTACAGTGCAGCGTAAAACCCATAAAGCCCTCAAAGTGTCAGCGCCACACCCTGAACCCGACATGCCTGAAACCCCTAAACTCTAAGACCCTAAGCCTCAAAAGTCTTAAATCAGGACGTGCAAAGGTTCAACACAGAGAATTGACATCCGAATCCCCACGCTGCACCAGGACCCTAGAAACCTGCCGTTTTTGATTTCAGGGCGTAACCCTAAACCCTAAACCCTAGGCCTTATGGTTCTGATTTCTATGTGTGAGTCCTCAGCAGGTATATAGTAAACTCGAAGCTGCCCACCCATCACTCGCCAGAGCCCTCAGAGAACACCTGGCCGAAACCATAAAGCCGAAAGCTTTATATATATATATGTATATATATGTATATATATACATATATATGTGTATGTGTCTGTATATATATATATATGTATATATATATATATATATGCACACATAGAGAGAGTATACTCCGTAGCATATACATCTATCTATGTGTCTGTCTGTCGATATTTCGTAGGGATTTTGGGGTCCGGGACGATCCTGAGGTCGGTGACAAGTACCAGCAGGGCATCTACGATGCACGGAAGTTGGCACAGAAGCAGAACATTATCGTCGTCAGCGTGAACTACAGGCCGGGAGGGCCTGTGTTTCCCAGAGAGTCCAATACCGGTTTAGGGTTTAGGGTTCAGGGTTTAGGGTTCCATAAGGGATCTATCTTTGTAAGGCTTCGAGAAAGGGGTTTAGGCTTTAAGTCTTGGGGCTTAGGGTTTGCGATTAATGGGCTTCAGTTTAGGGTTCGGGGTGTAAGTGGTACGCCTTGCTGGAGGGAGCGTCCTTACGTTATCGTAGGTGCTACCTGTTTCCGGTCCTTCGTCGAGAGCCCCGGCTTGTCACTTGTCATTCGGCAGAGGCCCTGAACCCTAAAACCTGACAGTCCAAATCGACATCCTGAACCATCCTGAAGTAAATCCTCAAACCCGACACTCCAAATCGAGACCCCTGAACCATCCTGAAGTACATCCTGGAGTTCAATCACCAACAACCCAATCTCCAAGCCAGCAAGCCCCACTTGCAAGACCAACCCTACTATAGTGGCCTAAAGAATTACCAATACTATTTTGCGGAGTTCCTTGTTATAAGTATAGCATAATATACCCCCCAAAACCCTATTCTTCTAATGATTGAGGCCTCTATATTGTGGAACCCTACTATAGATCCCTTTAGAACCCGTTAAGGGCGCCTTGTAAAGGGACCCTAGTCTAATGATTGAGGCCCCTATACTATAGTACCCTAATCACCTTGAAGGAACCCTTAAAGGAACTCTTAAAGATTCTTAAAGGAACCTTCAAGGAACCTTAAACCCTACACCTAAAACCTCTTTTAATGTTTAAGGCCCCTATATTAGGTTATGAGTTATCCCCCTTGAACTGCTGGGCATGACCCTAGTTGGAGCCCCCTCGACCACAAAGTAATGTAGGGACCATAAGTAATTAGAATAGGGTTCCCTTTATATTAAAGGGTTCCTTAAAGAGTTACTTTAAGGGATCTATAGTAGGGTTCTATAATATAGGGGCCATGATAATTAGAATAGGGTTTTGGGGCTCATTATATATACTGTAAGTACAGTAAGGAACCCCCCACAAGAGTATTGGTAATTATGTAGGCCGCTATAGTAGTTGGAGCCTCCTCAATGACAAAGTGTCTCTCTGGAGGCTGGGTGTGTTCGGCTGGTTGCATCACCCGTACCTGAAGAACGAGGTGCGGGGTTAGGGCGAGAAGCCATGTAGACGTCCGACTGACAGCGATGCCTCTATTTGACAATTGGCAATTTTAGTGTTATGATCACAGTACTATATCCGAAAATGGAGGGGCCTATTGTGATCAGGAAACGATGTCATGCGACTTGCTAAGTCCCCGGAGCCTAGCCTGAAACTTTCGAACACCCTAATCTAAGCCATTTACAGGTGGGTAGTTATTAGGTGGGTAGTTTCCCATAAGCCTCCCATACCACTCTTATAAGGTAAAGGGGATCTTATGGGAGTACTATGGAAGAAGAACTACCCACCTGTAAGGGGCTTCTACCTAAACCTCAAAGCCGCTCAGCCTTAAACCCTCAACGCCCAAAGCTCGCAGGGTTGGCCCCGAGGGAAGTCCTTTATAACTTGAAGCACACTTGGTTGGGAATTTGAAGCGTGCACTGGGTCTCGGGTTGAGGATTTCCGGTGGGTATGTCCTCAAGGTTAAGCCAGGGACGCATAGTACGGGGCCTGAGCAACTGGGTAATACCGTCCCCTTATATGGGAGTTTCCCAGAATTGGGGTACCTTATTTTGGGGTCCTTATAATAAGGGCCCTACTTTTTAGGGTACTATATCAGGGTCCCAAATTCTCGGAACTCCCATATGTACTTCTCTAGCCGTACTATAATATGCCTGAAAACCTTAGTCCAATTTAGTAAGGCATCTACATTCGCGGGTGTCTAACATGGCTGACAGCCAAGAACGATTTCCTCTGCCCAAAACGCCACCCTAAGCTGTGCCTACAATTATCTGTTTTCTACAGGGTGATATCTTCTGGGTCAAAACCTACTTTCTTCTACCGCGGCTACAAGAAACACCGGAAGTGTCAGACCAGAAAAAGATGTGACATTTGATAGCTTAAATCATCCTAAATCTCATCCCTTTTGGGCCAAAACCCTCCCTCCGACACTGACATGCAAAAGGCTCTAATGCTCTGAATCTTTCCTAGAATCTTAAAAGCTGTTTACACAACAACGACGAACGAACAAACACACACACACACACAAGACCGGTAACCCGAAAATCCTAACCCCTAAACACTAACCCAACACCCTAAACCCTAAGCCTGAGCTCAGATATCCTTGGGTTCAGGGGTTTAGGGTTTGGGGGTTTAGGGTTAAGGTTGGGGGTTTAGGGCTCAGGGGCGTAGGGTCCTCCCTCTACATAATTGCACGGTAAGGCACTCGTAGCAGTTTCAAGAAGGGATTTTGAGATTTGAGGTTTAGGGTTTTGGGCATGTGAGGGCCTCCTACGATGAAGGAGACCCGTTTCAACCCCAGCTCTGCAAGAAAGGCATCTATAGAAGCCCTAAAGAACGCCAGGCGGGTGAGGTGCTGGCCAACTTCGGGCTGCGCGATCAGCTCCAGGCAGCGCGTGAGCGAAGCATAGCGAAGCCTAGCGCAGTAGAGGTGACATGCATAACTTCTTGCGAAGTGTTTTTGTTTGGGCAGCAAAACAGCGCATGGATCGAGCATGGAGTTTATGGTTTACTCTACATGCGAAGCCGTAGATTGCCCGGCATTCTCAGACTGCTCACTTGCTGCTTGTCAATGGCTGCGAAGATAGTGCTTTAAGTACGAAGCACGAAGTACGAGCTGCTACTGTTGCGGCTGCTGCTGCCGCTCCTACTACGACTATTACTACTATGCTGCGACTACTACTCCTGCTACTACGTAGTACTACTACGACTACCATCACGACTACCTCTCCTAGTACCACTCCTACCACTCCTACCCCTACTACCACTACTACCACTACCACCACTCCTACCACTCCTACCACTACTACCACTACTACCACTACCACCACTACTGCCACTACCACCGTACTACCACTACTACCACTACTGCCACTACTACCGCTACTACCACTACTCCCACTACTACCACTACTACCACTACTACCACAACAACAACTACTGCTACTGCTACGATTACTGCTTCATTATAGTCACCGTAATCATCATCACCTTCAGCGACACCGCTCATGTAGTCGCGGACACGGTCATCGTCGCCACCATGATCCCCACATGATCATTGTCATCACTGTGTTCCTGATGTTTATGCTGACTGTCACCATGCAAGCAACCCAAGGGACACGAATAGACGTTGACCGGATGTCGAGCCAAAATCCCACGACATGGCTCCCTGATATCACCCGAATAGTGAAAGCTTCCAGGCCCTGAAGTGGGTGCAGACGTGACTTATCTGCACGAAGCGCTGTTCATTTTCTTAGGCCTGGGCGTCGTTTGCTGGTTTGCTTCGGTTCCAGGTTTCGTGGGGACGGTCTTCGAGTTCATTTGTAGCATCCACCGTGTTGGAGTTGACGACAAAGGTCGCAAAACTGCACGAACAAGTGCAATCAGACTGAAGCTACCACCCTAAACCCTAAACCCTAAACCAGTACTCTTAATATCGTGGAGACTCAGAGAGCAACAAAAGCATCGTGGCACAAATAGCATGAACGGCACAAGCAGCGGAGATGAAGAGTTGCCATGATTGTAGCGCTTGTATCATTCGTCATGATACTGCACGTCTTGTGTGAGAAGAGTGATCTTGATAGAGCAGGTGACAGGAATGTGACGATGATGGTCACAGGGATGAGCAGGCTGCCGATGACGCCGGAAAATGAGGCATCAAAGATTGCCGTGCTGATGGTGGCATTAGCAGTTAAGAGCCGCCTCAAATGCCAAGCCCTGCTTCTAGGGCCTCAAGTTTGTGATAGCTTGTGCTCCTCATGGCCCAAAAGCTCAGTTTCGAAGACTGAGCCTTCGGTTTACAATATGCCGCGAACCGGGAAATCAAGCCTCCCCCCGAAGCCATGAACTACCCTACAGCCTAAATCCCAACATCTAAACCCTAAAGCCCTTAATTCTAACATCGAAACCCCAAGCACTAAACCCCAGGAATATCGCTGCCTTCGGTGGCGACCCCAGCCACGTCACCCTCGCCGGGGAGTCTGCCGGAGCCATGTCGATCTGTTCCTTGACCGCACGAAATTCTCTGCCGCTACGACAACACTAAAACTTGCAGTCATAGTTCCTGTCATTTTTTGTGTATCGTTGCTATGACCATTATTGCTATCTGTACTATCTGTAGTAAGGTTATCAATTCAGTGCATCAGTCTCATTCTACTATTGATTACTGGTCTGATTGACAAGCTTGTTGGTGGACATTGTTGTTACCATCTATCATTAATGTAAGGGTTTAGGGTGTAGGGTTTAGGGATTAGGGTTAAGAAATTAGAGTTTAGGGTTTAGGGTTTATAGCAAGGACTGTTTCTACCCTCCCGGGCCCGAACCGATCACACGATGCATGCCAGACATCAAGTTCCCCAAACCCCAAACCGTTTGCGTAGAGTTTAGGGCTTCGGGTTCAGGGGTTAGGGTTTAGGGTTTAGGGTTTAGGGCTTAGGGTTCAGGGGTTAGGGTTTAGGTGTTAGGAGTTAGGGTTTGGGGGCTGGGGTTTTTAGGGGAAAATTCGGAAACCCTAAGGGGCAAAGGGGCCTTTCCTTTTTCAAGACGAGACAGGTGCACATCTGGCCTCTCCCACGAGTCGGGGCTTCTTCCACAGCGCCGTGCTTGAGTCAGGGACCGCGCGGGGCTTTCCCTGAGTTGGGAGTAGTATTAGGGAGACCCCTTAAAGGGTACCCCTTCTGAACCCTACTTCTGGCTCTCTTTAACGGGACCTTATTGAGAGGGTCTATATCCCCAAGGGTCCCCTTAATCCTNGTAGTATTAGGGAGACCCCTTAAAGGGTACCCCTTCTGAACCCTACTTCTGGCTCTCTTTAACGGGACCTTATTGAGAGGGTCTATATCCCCAAGGGTCCCCTTAATCCTACCTCCTACCCTGTTCACCCAAGAGGAATTCTCGGATTTAGGCAAGGGCCCCGCAAGCTTCAAGCCTAGAACCCAGAGTAGGCCCTTTTTTCCTTTTTTTTTTTAGGTTTAGGCTCCCTTATAACCCCCCTTTAAAGCAAAAAAGGGGCACCCTTTTTGATTCCTAGGTTACTCTTAGGCCTAGACCCCAAATCTCCGGAACCTGTGAGTCCCCACCAAGGCTTTGGGTTATGTGGGTGGTTGTCCACATTAGGGTCCTTTTTTGGGTACCATAAATATATTAGGTGCCGTAGTATATTAAGGCCCCAAAAAGGGTACCATAAATATTAGGTGCCGTATTAGATTAAGGACCCAAAAAGGGACCCTAATTTTCACAACCACCGATGTGATTGCGTCCATGCCCTCACAGTCAGAACGTCCCCGCTCGCCTTGCTTACGTATCTGCCTGTCTATCTGTCTGACTGACTGGATGACTGATGGGTGACTGACTGACTGACTGACTGAACAAACGAACGTATGTGTATGCCGAGACACACACACAGAGACTTATATCTGTATCGATATATAAATCTGAATCTATAAATCTACACCATATCTATATCTATGCCTATACCTATGTCTATATCTGTATCTATATCTGAATCTAACTCTTAATCGATATCTATATCTGTATCTGTAGCCAGACCTATATCAATGCCTATGCCTATGTCCATATCTACGTATGTATCTGTGTCTGTAACTATATCTATATCTCTACTTACAGGTGTCTTGATCGAGAAACAGATGAGACAGATAGATAGATAGATAGATAGACAATGTAGGTATTCAGGCAGGTACGTAGATAGATAGGTTGATGGACAGATAGGTAGATAGATAGATCGATAGAGAGGTAGAGAGATGTACTAGTGCATCAAATTCATGCATGCAGAGACATAGAGACCTGCATACATACATGCATACATGTATACATACGTAAATAAATCCATGGGCGTGTGCATGCAAACATGTTCGCGTTGTAATTCTGTAGTTTCGAGGTGCAATAGTGTTTAGGTTTCATAGCTTTAGTCCCCAAACCCTCAGCTTTGTCTTAAGGTTTTGGCCAAACTCCAACACCCAATCCGAAAACTTAAAAGCCGCCCTTACCAGAAGCCCTAAACCCCAAACCAAACCCGAAACTCTAAACCCAAAACCCCAGGCCCTTAACCTTAAGCCCTAAACCTCAAACTCTTAAACCCTACACCCTAAACCCAAAACCCAAATCCCCAAACCCTAAACCCTGAAACCTTGAAACCCTTAAACCCTACACTCTAAAGCCAACACCCTAAACCCTGAAACCATGAAGCCCTAAAACCCTGAAGCTCCGCAACCCTGAAGCTCCCCAACCCAGGGGTTCGGGAAAAGTGTAGGGCTTTTGGGAGGAACTGCGACGGGCTCTTCATTTGGCAGCCGAGGAAGTATGCCGAGGTGGGCTGATCCTAAGCCCCACGGAGTTGTTTGGTTTTTTTTGTGAGGCGTTGTGAGGGATTTATTGGATTTGATGGGGTTGGATGGGTTTTAGAGGGTTTTACCAGGGCGTTCACAGGGTTCTAAAAGGCTTTTTACGGTTCTGCACGGGTTTATAGTTAGTCGGCTCTGCTAAGAGTCATAAGTCAAGGCGGACAAGCCCAGTTAGGGTTCTTCTAACCCTGCGCATAACATACCTGCTAAGTCGTCCGAACAGCTAAGGTAAATCTGGGGCCTTAAATCCATAATACAGGTCCACTGTGTAGAAACCCTGATAGCGCCTGTAAATGAAACGTTAGATCTCAGTGTTTCGCCGCAAGGTTAGAAGACTTCACAGATCACAGATAGTCGCAGCTTAATCTAAGAGTTCTGGAGAACGACAAGGGAAGTGCGCTGTCCATTCACTCCAGAAGTTTGCCTCTGAAGGCGCAACTCGAGACTCTAAAGCCTGAAACTCTGAGAGCCCCGCACCCGACACCATGTTCCCAGACCCCCGGGAGGATCTCAAAAAGTAGATCCCCTAAATTGGGACCCTAGCTACTAAAGGGTACTTTATAGGAGCCCCCTTAAGGGATCTACTTTTGGATCCTCCCGAGGGTCTGGGTTGTATCGCAGAGAAGAGGCAGTCAAGGACGACCTCAAATCCCTTATCCGAGCCTGGAGCCAAAAGCTCCAAAGCCAGGGCCGGAGCACAACATTTCAATCCCTTTCTTGACCCTTTCTCTAAACCCTTATTAAAGCATCTTAGAGTCTGAGCATGCTCATAGCACCAACCCGATGATGCCTTCATAAACCTCTACCAGGACTACGGCCTGCGCTACATCCGCGGGGTCTTTGGCCGCGTTCGGGGCTGCTATTTGAGTACCTCGGCTTGCAGAGGTCAGGCTGAGGGCTTTCGCAGGACTTGCAGCGCCTCAGGGTTCAGCATTTTAGTGTTTAGGTCTGGGGTTTTCAGGCTAAGCCCGAAGCCCTAGATCTATTGGCAGGCTTTCGGGGGGGGGGTTGCTGTGCCCCAAAATCCTGAAGCCTAGTCCTGGTTTAGGGTTTAGGGTTTAGGGTTTAGGGTTGAAGAACCTAACCCTCAAAGGCCTCGATGCCTCCGGTGATCTTCTTGTCGGTGTGCGTCGCAGGCGAGCTTTCTCACAACACGACCTACAAGGCGGGGCAGTTCGTCTTTGCCGAAAGCTAGTTAGGGTTTCGGGATTTAGGGGTTTAGGGGTTACGGGTTTTACGGGTTTACGGGTTTAGGGGTTTAGGGTTTAGGGTAGTAGGGCAGGTAACCGTTATCGATTTTTGGGTACCATACCCCCTATACAATCCCACAGGTTAACCTGTAGTTCTCCTAGCATACTGGACAAGTAAGTCCGCCCGAAGCCCCGGACTAAAACCCTGAGCCCAGGCTGCGAAGCGGTAAACTTGGAAGAGGGCTGTAGGGAATCCGTGGTCGTGTCGGCTGTGGTGCTGGTGCTGTCTTTGGCATCGCTTCTGCTGTTACCTTAAGCTTTAAACGCCTTAAACTTTCAACACCCTAAACAACAAAATCTTGCTAGACCCTAAGCACTGACAAACACTAAACTTCCTAAACCCTAAACCCGAACCCCCCAAACCCTAAGCTCAAAACCCTAAATGCCGACCTGAAGAGGCCAGCGAGAACGGCTGCTCGAAGGAGGATACGGCTCCCATGAAGCTGGTGAGGGACATGTGGCTTGGGCGCTTGAAGGGTTCCTTTAAGGGTTCCTTTAAGGGATCTATGAGGGTTCTATAAGGGTTCCTTTAAGGGTTCTATAAGGCCTTGAGGCTTAGGAGTTTCAAGGTTCAGGGTTTTAGGGTTCAGGGCTAAGGGCTTTAGGGCTTCCAGGTTTAAGGGTTTAGGGTTTCTTGCGAAACCCAACCTCACCGAAACTGATTCCCGAACAAATTTTCGAACCCAGAACCCCACACCCTAACATGGCGAAAGGTCACAAGACCGAGCAGCCTGGGTTTGAATCGCAGAACCTTAAACCCTAAACCCCTAAACCCTACACCCCCAAACTCTACACCCTGATCCCTGCATCCAACACACCCTCGACCCTAGACTCTGAACTGCGCGATCCCAACCCCGAGCCCCTGATGTCAGGGCCTTAATGGATTTATTGGCTGTAAATTAAAACTTTTTTCATTTTGGGTTCTTATAAGGTAGTCGATTCTGAAAGTTTCAACTTTTATTCCCTTGGGTTTTGGGCCAGTGAGTGGATAGAACCTTTATGGAAGACACCGGAAGCCCGGAAACCGTCGACGCTTCTAGCTGAGCCTGAACTCTGAACGCTAAATCCTGCACCCGGAACCATGAAACCCTGAACTTCGGGACTCTAAACCCGACATGCCAAGACCTGCCCTAAACCCTAAACCCTAAACTCAAGGCCCAGGCCGCCCACCTCCATGGGTGGGCGGCGCTTAAGCCCCTCGACCTCGATGGCAGAGCGACCCAAGACGCTCGCCCGCCTCTCCACAGCCAAGTGCCGGAGCATCGGGACCAGTGCTGGTCCCTATCAAAGTAAAGACCCTAAACCCCCCGTTTGGCCCCGCCCAAAAAAGGGACCCCCAGGGGGGTTCCCTCCAGCGAGCAGATTCCGCCGTCCAGGCCAGATTTTGGTCCCGGACCCTGCGGGGCCCCCGTCGCCCTGCCCTGCCCTTCCCTGCCCTGCCCTGCCCTGACTCTGTCGTGGTGAAAGTTGCCCTGCCCTTTCTTGCTCTTGCCCTTCCCCTGCTCTACGTTGCCCTGGCTTTACTTGTGAAGTAAAAGAGAATGCCATGAAATGAGTTTAGAGCTAAACCCTATAGGTTTGGGTGGTTTGGCCGCCTCAGACGGCGTGGGGTGGGAAAGAAAAACGAATGAGCCCTCCACAATCGGGCTCCAGCGGCGGATCGCCAAATTACGATGCATTCGAAATTGCATTAATTGTCGCTAGAAAACCCGCTTATGCGCCATTCAACGGCAAACCCTAAACCCTAAACCCTAAACCCGAAACTCGAAAACGAAGGCCCAGAATCCTAAATCCCCAAAGCACCACAACCCTAAATCCCCAAAGCCCTAAACCCTTAAACCCATAGTAACCCTTCTAGCGGCCCTTTGAGGAACCCTCAGCCCTGAACCCTAATCCGATCCCTGAGCCCTCAACCCCAAAACCCCGAAATCCCCGCTGAGCCGAGGTGTAGGAACCTTTTCTTCGGAGGCTACGAGGAAGTTACCATCCGAGCCATGGCAGCCGGGATCTGCATCAAGTTGGGGTTTAGGGCTTGTTTGAGGTTTATCTAGGGTTTGGGGTTATTTAGGGTTTAGGGTTTAGGGTTTGGAGTTATTTAGGGTTTAGGGTTTAGGGGTTATTTCGAAAATTTAGGCTTTGGGGTTTGGGGTTTAAGGTTTAGGGTTGGGTGAGTTTTGAGTCTTTAGGGTTGAAGCCCAACTTCAATAGACACGGCTACATCCTCACCTATGTACAGAAGTACATACGTACATACAGACAGTTACATATACACATAGATATACACATACTACGCAGGGCCATCTTCTGTCAGCTTGAGTGAGGCAGTGTGGAGATCGGCCAACAAAGTTTTGCGCAGCTTGCTTCCGAGTGCAGTGGACCCAAAGTGAAATGAAAGCAGCAGACGTGGTTTTGCTGTGCCTGGACCTTAAAGTGAGAGCAGCAGACGTGAGTCGATCAAGGTTTCCTGGCAACATTGGTTGTTCTTGGTGTTGATTGTTGATCTACGTCCTCAAGACGCAGAGGCATGGACAGCAAACTGGAGGCCCAGAGCCCTGGAGTCCAACCAGGAGCCAAAGTGAAAGCAGCAGACGTGGTTTTGGACGGGCTGGGCATTGCTCTCACTGCTTTTGCCAGCCGAGAGCTTGCAATCGGCGACATCGCAGGTTCGCAGTGCCCTGCGCGGCATCAATTTAAATTTAGGTTATGGGGGAACACCAGCGCGGGAACAGTGCGTGCGCGGTACTGTGCGCGCGCGCGATGTTTTTGTTCACGAGGAAGCAGAAGATTATGGAGCTCCCCAAAAATTCCAACGGTTGCAAGAGGCCATGTTTGGTGCGGCATTGGTTTGGGCTCAAGTCGTGAAAGCTTCCGTTTTGATGCCGCGAGATGGCGACGAAGAGAGCCACACAGGATCGAAAGCGTCGTGCTTGTGGGGAGCTGCGTGCGTTGGCCCAAGAGGTCGGCGCTGATTTCGACGAGGCAGGATTCTGCTGCCATGTTGTGATGTCAACGGTGTTGAATGGAAGCAGGTGTCATGTATCCAGGTCGCCCCACAAGTTCGTGCTCTTGCTTTGACAGAGCAGCGCGCCAAGCTGGACACCACCGGTATGCTGGCACGGAAGGAGGCCTGTTGGCAAGCTTCGTTTTTTCATTGCGGAATCAGGTTCCGCCGCAACGTGACTTTGAACAAGAGACGCGCAGCCGCTATTTTTCGTTTTCTTACTCCTGAAATCTCACTCACAATCATATATCCTGATTACAAGTCAGTACAGGAATCTTCTTGGGTTTACATCATGCATCGGGCATTATTTCAGCTTGTTTACTCTTTGATCTTTTAATTAGAGAAATATGGTATAGATGGTGTTTACATTACCTTCATTAAAATAGTGTATCATTGTCTTTCTGTCCATATTTCTACATTTTAGAAGTGCTCTATCTTATGCTTAATTTATAATCACAAAACTTGGGTTTCTGAGTTGATATTCATTTCAACAGCGTCAATGGGTTATGTTTTATCTTTAGGAAAAATGAGTTTATGAGGAGTTACAGAAATTACACATTCATTATCCCCATGTCCATCTTTAGTAGAATGGCTTTGTGAAGGACATTATATTTACAATCCAACATTAAAGAGGTTCGGTCATTCTCTGTGCTTTCTTTTTTGTGGTTTAAACCTACACTTTCTTTCTTCTGACAATCCTTTACGGTGTTCCACTAGTAAAACGACAAGTTTTTCCTTTCATCAAGTAAAGATTTCTATGGAAAGCTATTGATTCTCTATCTATATTTCTTCAAATTCATTTCGGCTTCTCTTCTATCTGACATCCAGATAATGTATTTGCGGCATGTGGATTGCTTATTCCTGCACATATAGTGCCTGACTGGTATTTTTATGCCACTATGCTGTCCAAGGGGAACTTCGAGCGAAAGCGCCATAAGCAAAGGTTTGTTTCATACATGTGCCAAACATTGTCTGCAGGGAATGGTCTTCCGCATGACTACGAACACCGGGATAGATGCGCTTTGGCCCGAGCACAAGCTGAGCCACGCAACACATTTTCTGTACGCGTGGAAGTCTTAGTGTGTGCTGGCCAACACGTGTCGCAAGAGAGGAATAATTCACTCCCTGCTGTATGTCGTGCTGAGGTCCAGAGTTCGAGTTGGTTTCGTGGCCCGCCAGAAGCAAGTCGAAACTCAGGCAACGGTGGCTGGCCAACTTTCTGACTGAAAATGGCCCTTCAAACCGGGTTTTGGACTTGGTGCGTCGTTGGGCCCGGCAATATGGGGAATATCGGTATCTCAGTTGCTCCTTGTCCGGGGGGTTTTGTTCTGGAAAATTTAAAATCCACGTTGGCACAGGCTCTTGGCGAGATCTTCGGCTGTGGTGAAGTGTTTATGCGAACTGTCCAGGATGTTCCCGCGCCAGATCTGGAGAGGTATGATGCCCATACGCACGGTTATTTGTTTCTTTTGCAATGTCAACAGTCATACAATCGCTTTAGATTCGCGTGCACTTTTTCAAGCAAGCAGTGACGTCGCTTGGAGTGAGTCACACTTTCATGTACAGTTATTTCTTCTGGCTCTGGAAAGGTGCCCATAGTGGCACCTGTCGATGACTCAGCAGAGTGGGACAGCACAGAACCGTGGATAGCAGAGAATTCGATGGAGGTTTTGCGTCCAGCTCCCTGTTACACGTAGGTTGTGAGTATGATTTTACATGCACTTGGAATATACCGGATTTGCAACATCTCTAGTTCGCTACTTCTTTCGTTACCTGGTTCGTTGGTTGGTTGGTTCGTCGGTTGGTTGATTGGTCAGCCAACCAGCCAGCGAGCCAGCCAGGCAGTCAGTCAGTCAGTCAAGGATTGAGTGAGTGAGCGAGTTAGGTAGTGTTAGCTGGCTACTTGTAGTCAGGTGGTTAGTTGGGTGGTTGGGTGGGGGGGCGGGGGGTCGGGGCGGGGGTGGGCAGGTCGGTAATTGGACGGGGCAGGGAGGTAGGTAGCTGGTCAGTCAGTCAGCTAGCCAGGCCAGATCAGCAAAAAAATGCGAACAGTAGATGAGTTAAAACAGGTGCGTATATGATGCTTCTTCGGACACGTTTGTGTAAATTTCTGAGGAGCGAAGCGACCGTGTAGCGGTGTAATGACAGGTGTTTTCAACCATTGCATGGAGGTTCGCTGGCAATTGTACGAAGTACGAATGGTTATACGTACTCTATGTGGGGTTATATGCCGTTACAAGGTGCAGCTATAGGTACCTGCATCTTTTAAGCATCATAGATAGGACCCCCGAATTTGTAGGCGACCAACTATCAGGCCCAAAACCCTAAACCTGAATTCCATACCATGCAAAGTCAAAAGCCAAAATTTGTAACCTGAAATTTCAAGCCCTGAGTTTTAAACCCTAAACCCGAAACAGTAGATCCAAACCCTAAGCCCTAAACTTTACTTAGATCAGGCAGAAATCCTTCCCTTCGAGAATGTCGGAGGCCGTTTTTGGGAGCTTCGGTGGGCTTCCGGGAATTGTTTGGGACCCAGAGACTTCGTTAAAGAGTTCCCTGAAGATTGCGAAACGGGTTCCTTTGATTCGGGTTCCTCTGAGAGCTCCTTTAGCGGTTCCTTTGAGGCTTTAAGGGTTCCTTTTGTCTAGGGTCCGTATCATACATGAACGACCATCTGCTACGTAAGCCGTATCCTCAAACCCATACACCTAATTCGACGGCTTGAGTTTCGGGTACGGTGTCGGGTTCAGTGGTCCAGGACCAGGGCCTGGGGTAATGAACTTAATTAGGGGTTTACGTTTAGGGTTTAGGGTTTACGGGTTTCGGGCTGAAGACTTAGGAGTTCGAGGGCTTCAATTCCCGGACTGTGCACAGGTTGCGATACGGACTACCGCGGCTGCAAAGTCGATCTGCCTTCCGGACTACAGCTGGACCAGGCGGGGGAGGGAATTGGGACTTGCATCAAGCATTCAGGCGTTTGGGGGTTTAGGGTTTATGGGTTTAGGGGTTTTGCGGTTGTAGGGTTTAGGGTAGGCATTTGCGGGTTTTGGTGTTTGCGCTTTCCGGGGGCACCCCGGCAATTTACGTTTTGGTGTTTTGGCACGTGGTAAGACACAACACGACCTTGCAGTGCATTTACGAACAGGGTAGCTTGGAGGTCTACCGGTCTACCCAACGCTGACCATGCGGTTTGGCGGTTAGCATGATGGCCTAAATTATGGGTGTCACGACCCTTAGCCGCAAAACGACGCCCTTGACCTGGAACTCTAAACCGCAAGCTCCTACGTAAACCTGTCAACCTCTAAATACTAATGTAGGAACCTGGTTTAGGCTGGCCTTATAGCCCCAAAACAGTAGGATCCATGTAGTAAAGACCCACGGTTTCTTACTCAGGTTGCTACATTCCTACATCAAGCATCTAACACCGAAAGCCGAGCTCCTAAACCCTGTACAGGCAAACCCCACAAACGCCATGCAACAAACCCCGTGCATATATATATATATATATATATATTATATTATATTGTATTCTGTTATATTATATTATATTATATAGATAGACAGTTATATAGATAGTTAGATAGATAGATAGATAGATAAATAGACATACACACATACACATGTAGGTATGCCTGTATATATATATATATATACACAGATTTACGCACACACATGGTTTTTAGGCCCCTGAACCCTCGACCCGGAAGTGCCCCCAGCGGCAGCTCAAAAGCGTGCATGGGTCAAGATCAGCGTGTCAACAGTTTGGATTGGAGTAAGAACAATACTTAGAACATCAGCGAGGGCAGAACAGCTAAGAAGCACAAACAAAAACCCTCAACGGATCCTTCGGGAGCCGAAGCCTACCTAGAAACCCGATAAAAAAGTTTTTGCATAAGGAATAATGAAGGATCCCTGTGAGTGCTCTATTTGGGATCCTTTAAGGGTTCCTTGAAGGGTCTCTATGAGGGCTCTCCGAGGGCTCGTGAAGGTTCTAGAAGGGCTTTCTACCCTAAACCCTTATAGGTATCCCCGAATCCTTGGTTTGCCAAGGCACTCCTGCGGTGCGCCGAGCGTGCCTGCGTTTCATCTGGAGGGCTTCATCTGGGGTTCGGGGTGTAGGGTTTAGGGTATTCAGGATTAGGGTTTAGGGTTTGGGGTTTAGGGTTTACGGTCTAGGTCGCTTGGTACGCGCTGCCGAGGATTACGGGACTTGTTGAGTAGGTTCCAGATAGATTTGCAAGCAGGAATATTCCCAGTCAGGTTAATCTAGGGGCCAAGTGACTGCTGTTGTTCCTCAGGGTTCCTTAAATTAATCATAGTATAACGTACCCGCAGGACCTATTCCAATTAATGCGACCCCTATATAGTTCATACTCGTACATATTCCCCATGGGCCTTTGAGTCTTGCCTGTTAACTGAGCCTTGAATCCTAAGCGCTACACTCCTCTAAACCCGCAGCCCTAAATCCGCAACCCTAAAACCTAGACCCTAAACCCTAAACCCTAAGCCCAAACCATCCTAAACCCGCATGAACCCTTTGCCTGGTGAACTGAGGCTTGCCCACGAAGTATGTCTGGGTGAACCAGTTCGGTTTAATCCACCATTATACACGCGGCCTGGTTGCACCGAAGTCTAGCCCAGATCCCCTGAGCCTGTTTCAAAAGGCACTTTAGTATTTAGTGCTGTCTTTTATGAAGGATTTTTAGGGTCAAACCTCACAACTATAGTCCGTGGGGATGTTGTTTTCCTTCAAAAACCGCATTAAGAGAGGCCTGGAGTTGGCGGAGTCTCCAGCTTGACCCCTAACCCAACAGAAGCCTTGAACTCTAAACCCGAAAATGTAGGAACCTGATTAAGAAACCCTAGACCTATAACCCCAAAATAGTAGGATTCATATAAGGAGCCCTAATACAGGCCCAAGGTTTCTCAATCAGGTTCCTTCATTAGGGCCCTAGGCCCTTGTTGCAACACCTCAATCGACGGAAAGGATCAGACAGCAGCTACATCTCGCACTTCATGGGCATGGGCTGGTTTGGGGCCCCGCCACCGCCGCGCAGCTACGAAGGTTTGGGGTTTAGGGGCTTCGAGTTCACAGCGAGCAGCTTATAAATCCTATAAACCCTAAACCCAAACCTAAGCCCTAAACTGCCCTAAACCATAACAGGGTGCTTGAGGGTTTACCCGGGATTTGTCCTGACCCTCGGAAGACTTTCAGTGTGGGTCCAGCCGGGTCCACGTGAAAGAACGTCATAAGACATCCAAGCCCTCAAAGCCTTAAAGCTCGACGGAAGACTCTAAATCCTAGCACTAAACCCCATTTATATCCGAGAAGGGATACCTCAGGGAGCCTGATACACCTCAATCAATATCCCTTGAATCAGAGTGAGAAGCCTTACATGTTGTTTAAGGCCCCCCGATGGCTATCGGACATCGGGCTCCCTGGGTGTATGTGTGTACTGTATATAATACATATACATATATATATATGTATATATATATAAATATATAAATATATATATATATATATATATATATTTATTTTTATATTTATATCGTGCATGAGTTGGTTTTGGTTTTGGAGGTCAGACATACGCCTCCAAAGATACTGTTCGAGCCCTACAGGATTTAGGAAGGACTGGATGAGTGTTGAGCATACTATACTTGGAGGGCTTCCGGGCTTCAGGATTTCAGGGTTAAAGGCTCGTGGTTGCACTGCCCGGGCTTGTTGCATCAGGATATCGGTATCGAGTGCATTTGGGTTTAGGATGAGACTTTACAGTTACATCAACCCCACACTTGAGATCCTAACCCTAACCTCTCTAAACAGATTTTCCGAGTAGTTTTTTTCATGATTCGGGGTTTGAGGGTTGCAAGGTTAGGAGTTGAGCCTCAGTTCGATGTGTATAGCATTGGTAAGATAGGGTTTGGGGGTTCTATAAGGGTTATTCAATTCCAGGGATCCATAAGGTTGTGATTGGCTCTTATAAAGATTTCTTGTAACTCTGCGATCTAACTTACCGAGATGCCGGTACCCCTTGATTGCAGAATACGGTTTAGGGCTTAGGGTTTAGGGTTTACTGACATTATGGAGTTCCTCTTTTACATGTGCATGGATGCTTAACTTGGGTGATGTTGAAGTTTGTGCAAAAACCCGACACTTCAATCGCTTCTGGAGCCCTTGTATAGAATAATAATTTGTTCAATCGCTCAAGCTTCGAACGTGGAGTTTTTTCTCGTTCCGAGTTGCAGTATTCGGGCCTTGGGGTTCGGATTGCGGGTTAAACAATTACCTATACTACGGTTGATGGACAAAATCCTGCATTACCCATGATAAGGAATATGCCATAATTCCCATAGTTTAGGGTCCTTAGGGTCATGCAGGATTTTGTCCATCAGCCGTATTTTGGAGGGTTCCTTGTTAGAATTATAGTTAAATGGCTTTTGGCACACCCTATTAAAAACTATTAAGGCCCCTATATCAGGGTTCAGGCTCTGGAGTTTTGAGTGACCCTACCAAATGTCCCTCCTTTCTCGCTTGAACGCTGAACCTCAACCTCGAAGCTCTCGAGCTTGGCTGAGGCCCCACTTGCCGTGGGCTCCCATCGTCGACCTCGACTTGCAAGGCCGTCTAAGAGGGCTTAGCAGGGCTCCATAAACCCTGAACCCCAAATTCCGAAGCCCGAAGCCTTAAACCCTGAACCCAACCCTAAACCGTTACATAAATCCCTGAACCCCAAAATCCGAACCCCGAATCCTTAGACCCTAAACCCTAAACCGGTACATACATCCCTGAACCCTAAAATCCGAACCCCGAAACCTTAAACCCCAAACCGTTACATAAATCCCTGAAACCCTAATTCCGAACCCCGAAACCTTCAACCCTGAACCCAACCAAAAAAAGTTACATAAATCCCTGAAGCCCTAATTCCGAACCGCTGAACCCTAAACCCCAAACCGTTACATACATCCCTGAAACCCTAATTCCGAACCCCGAAACCTTAAACCCTAAACCCTGAACCCTAAACCGTTACATAAGTCCCTGAAGCCTAATTCCGAACCCCGAAACCTTACACCCTGAACCCTAAACCGTTATTCCGAACACCGAATCCTTAGACCCTAAACCCTAAACCGTTACATAAATCCCTGAACCCCAAAATCCGAACCCCGAAACCTTACACCCAAACCGTTACATAAATCCCAGAAACCCTAATTCCGAACCCCTAAATCCTGAGAGCAATCCTCCTTGCGACCAGGGGAGCTAGACTTTGCTGCGGGCCCCTGCCCCAGAAGTCTGGGTTTAGGGTTCAGGGGTATTAGGGTTTAGGGTTTTAGGGTTTATTCAGGGTCTAGGGTTTAGGGTTTTAGGCTTTGGGGTTTAGGGTTTTAGGGTTTAGGGGTTTAGGGTTTAGGGTTCAGGGTTTAGGGTTTTGGGGTTTTAGCGTGTAGAGTTTAGGGTTTTAGGTTTTAGGGGGTTTAGGGGTTTAGGGATATTAGGATTTAGGGTTTAGGTTTTCCGCTTAGGGTTGAGGGGTTCTGGTTTAGGCGGGGTGGGTGTTCGGCTGTTCCTCAGGAAGGCTGTGTTTTATAAGATTTAGTTTGGGTTTTATATACACCCCAGAGGTTCTTGGCAGTAATACTTGGGTAGTCTGAGCCATAGAATCAGAGATATTCTATGGCTCTCAACCCTAAACCATAAACCGTGGGTCTAGTCTAAGCGGCAGAGTTTTTATAGCTTAGGTTCACGGCTTTGGCGCAGCTTAGACCCTAAACCCTAAACCCCAGACCCTAACCCTAACCCCTAAACCCTGAAACCCCAGACCCCTAAAGCCCTAAACCCTATCCCCGAGGCCTAGACCCCTGACTCTCTTGGGGTTTTAGGGCCCTTGGGGGCTTGCGGGTTTGGGCGCTAGGCAGTACCAAACCGTTCTGTTCTTTGCAGGCCAAAGGTTGAGTCTTAAGAGACCACGGCTTCCTGAGCAGTTTGTTATTCCTGTTGCGGCATGGCAGCCAATCCCTACAGTCCAGGGGCTTGCTTTAAGGGATTTGAATTATTTCAATTTCAGTTTTAATAACAAAAAAGGCATATTATCTACTATAGATCCCCATTATGGTTACAAATTTTTTTCAGACATCCCGAACTTCTGCTTCAAACCGGTGACAGCATTTAGGGTACAGGTTCTTGTTGTGCAGGCCTCCTCAGTTATGGTGGTGATGATGGTGGTGAGGGTGCTTTAATTGCTGTTGTTGATGATGATGATGGTCACGGTGATGGTGATGGTATGCAAAAACGATTATGATGAGGTGGATGATTATGAAGACGACGAGGATGATGATGACGATGGTGATGGTGATGGTGATAATTACGCTTTCGATAATGGTAGTGCTGCTCGGCGCTGTCTTGCCGTGCACGTTGCGGGTGTGCATCAGCGCGAGGATCATCATATCATCGTCATCATAATCAGCATCACAAGCATCACAACCACCATCACCACTATCTTCATCTCCATCACAAGTCACAAGACCACCATTACCAGCGCTTGCAAAAACCACCACCATTGCCGCCGGCGGTGGCCACCACGACTGCCACAACAGCATCGGCGTCACCATGAGCATCAGCATCACCATCAGCTACCCTAAACCCTAAACCCTAAACCCTGAGCAGTACATTTTGAAGGCTCAGGTTTGCACTGACCCAGCTTCAGGCGAATACGTGGAAGTCTGCCTGGTCCCACTTCGACAAAGCCTCATCGCCGCTATGCCCCTTCCTTACCTTTGGTTAGTAGGGAATGGAGGAATGGGGTACAATTATAACTACTATTACTACCATTCCTCCATTCCCTACTAACCAAAGGTAAGCTTCGGCTACTGGTCACGCTGCGATGATCCTGAGTGGACAACAACATCCCAAAGCAAAGCCAGCGTGACATTGAAGAGGACAGCATCCCAACCGTTTGCCACGGTGACTCAGGGTGACACCTTGATGTACCACCGTGACTGCCTGAAGTCTGTTCAAGGCAGACTTCAGGATGCGGAAGGGCCTGTGAAGGAGCTGGAGGATGAGCAGGCCACAGTGAAGAAGAAGATCCATGACCTGGAGGAGTCCCTCAAAACTAGCCGATGGATGATCACAAGAGTGAAAAGCGCCTCAAGCCTGATTCGGACAACCGGAAGCCTAAACCCTAAACCCTAGACCCTGAACCCCAAGCCCTGAACCCTAAACCCTAAACCCTAAAAGGCTGAGAAGTGCCTGAAGCCTTCGGGTGACATCGTGCCATCCGTCAACGACCCCGCCCCGTGAAATCATGGCTCGACAGCTGTCGTACAGGCTGCCTGAAGCTTTTATGAACCATCATCATCACCTTCATCATCAAAATCACAGTCATCATCATCATCATCGTCATCACCATGACCCTCATCTCGATCACAAGTCACAAGACCATTATCATCACCAGCGCGAGCAAAAGCACCACCATTGCCCCACAAGGCCACCACGTGAGCAGCACCAACAGCTTCATCATCGGCACCATCATCATCACCATCATCATCATCATCACCATCATCATTGTCACATTGGTCGTTGTCATAGTCATCACAGCCACATCTTGCTTCTTAACCGACGTGCAATTGCAAGGATCGGGGCTGGCGTCCCTCCCTCTGCATTCCTACGAAGGCATGAACTCGAAGCTGCAGATGAGGAGCAGTTGGGGCTCTGCGACTCTCGGGTTCTCCTTGGAGTTGCTAAGTGTTACGCCCTTGTTTGAAATCTCACGTTACTTCCGGGTCCCCAGCGCCCTCCACGGTGGTCTTCTCTTTGGGGCCGGAGACGGAGCAGTTCTCGCGTTGATTCACGAAGCGCCGTTGATCCTTACATGCATTGATGTATACAAGTCATTGCCCTCCGAAAGCTCGCCGCCTAATGTCCCTGGAATCTGGAAGGACCATCACCGCTGGGTTCAACCGCGATGAATCTTGGAATGCAGAACCTCTTTGACCCGATGGTACAGGGGCCTTAAGAAAAGCAGAATAGGTTTCCGTTAAACGTGCTATGAGAGTCGCCTTGATTACAGGGTTCTAACACTGAAACGCCATAAGCCGTAGAAAGCAAACCCTGAAGCCTTAGCCTAAAACAACTCCCAACCGTAAGCTCTAAAAAATAAGCAATACTTTTCTGGGTGGCCCTTATTATCATTATAGTATATTGGGCCCCAAAGCCATATTCTAATCAAAAAGACCCCTATATTAAACTCTAAACCCCAAACCCTCAACTCACAATTTTGATTTCTGGCGCCCAAGGTCCAGGGTTTGAGATGGAATCTTTGAGATCCAACCCATAAAATCGGGACCCAAAATACACTCAAACAACACATATTGAAACCTATTCGGTCTTATCGGAATTTTGCCCTAAACCCTATACGCCCTATAAACCCTATAAACCCTAAACCTTACATATGAACTCCCCCTAAACCCTAAACCCTAAACCCTAAACCCTATGAACTCCCCCAAAATAACCTACCAGGACCCCCAGGTAGAGGCCTGACTCTCTTTCATGGGTCTTTCGGCTAGTACAGTTGGGGAGAGGGCTTAGCTGTAAGTTTAGGGTTTAGGGTTTTAGGGGGTCCTGACAGAAACTGGATCCTAATGCTTGCGGTTCTATATGATATAGTGTTTCCGCATTTTCAAAAAAACTCACAGGTAGACTTGAGGCCGTGAACCACACCCAGAGACTCCAATATCCCTAAGGAATATACCTTAAATCGTATTAGGGATCCTACTATAATTTACGGTATATTCCTTAATTAAGGGATGTTGGAGTCTCTGGGCATATTCATGCAGGAAAGAAGGGCTTCAGGGCTTTAGAGCTTAGGCTTTGGGGTTTTCGAATTTTCTGGGGGCTTAGCCATTCCTACGTATCATGGTAATGGGGATTCATTTAAAGTACCCTTAGTAGTATGGGGCCCCAGATTAGGGGATCTACTTTCTAGATCGGCGTCTGGGGTGAAGTACACCTAGACCTGAGCTTTGCAGGACCTACCGTCAGGAGAGCTGCGCAGCCCCAATCGAATATATCAGATATGGCGTTTCAGGGTTTTGGGTGACTCCAAGGAGAAACCCTAAGACCCTAAACCCTAAACCCCTCAACCCTAAACCCCTCAACCCTAAACCCCTAAACCCTAAACCCAAAACCCTGAAGCCCTGAAACCCTAAGCATGAAACACGAACCCTAAAACTATGCATGGCTCCAGAGACTCATCGTTCCAAGCGCACTCCTCCCCTCCCCCCCCTCCCCGTTTAGGGTTTAGGGTTTAGGGTTAAGGGCACCCAAACCCCAAAACTGCAATCCCCAAGCCGCAAACCTCAATCCAAACCCCTCCAACCTTAGACCCTAAACCCTAAACCCAAACCCTCCAACCTGAGACCGTAAACCCCAAATCCCCCCTAAACCCAAAACCCAAATCCCTCAAACCCCCCCAGACGCTAAATTTGAAGTCTCAGAACCCAAAGCCCAGGCCTTTGAGCCTGAAGCTTTGATTTGAGGACTGTATGTTCCCAGAGAACCCAATACCCCCTAATTAAGGAATATACCTTAAATTTTAACATTATGATTTAAGGTATATTCCTTAATTAGGGGGTATTGGGAACTCTGGGTTATGGAGGAATGCGGGGCATATTTTGATGTGGTACAGTATATACCATTCTAGACTATATTGCATTTTTGTAAGTTATAGCATTTTATGGTATATCACGGTTTGCTATAGTCTCTTCGAGTATATCACAAAACCATCGCATTTCATAGTACACCATCGCGCCCTAAACCCTAAACCCTAAACCCTAAAGACAGGAAGGGAGCCTCTTCTACTTGCTCTTGCCCAACTTCTTCTCTGGCATTGAGACCAAAAACGGCCTCTCCGACGCTGACTATCGCACTTCGGCCGGCTGGCGATTTGGGCTTCGGGGTTCTGGGGAATTGCAGGAAGTGATCAGCCTGATATAGAACCCTGAATTTTAGGATCCGTACTAACAAGGCCTGAGAAGGATCCCTAATTTCAAGAAGCCCCCAAGTAAATGTGTCATTCCTCATGCCAAGGGGCGTGGTGCGCTAGGACCCTAAACACTAAACGGTTAGGGGTTTAAGCGGTTTAAGACGAAAGCACCCTAAACCCTAAACCGTGGCAGGGAGCGATTGGGGTCCGGGGGGCTGCTTGGCTTTTTGAAAGAAACCTATGCCGAAACCTACTGTAGGGGCCTGTGCAATTACCAATACTATGGTGGGGTTTCCTTATTATAGTTAGTTACATTTCAATGTGCCCAAAACCCTATTCAAAATTCTAATCATTAAGGTCCCTATTATAGCCACTAACTCCCCCGCGGCCACAACCCATCCCCTTATCAGATCCCATAAAGCCTTGATAAAGCCGTAAAACTCAAAAACCCGTCTGACAGCCTTTAGAGCCGTTCTAAAACCCCATCACATTGAAGGCCCTCTGAAGCCTTCTGCAAGCACAACAGCACAGGGAAGCTGCTGAAGTCCATGGCGTGTCCAGATTGGGGGCCGGCAGCTTGTCGGAAAGCAGAGTGGGCTCCTTTGGGGTTAAGAGCACCGGGGCGTGCTTGTCTAAACTATAAACAAATACACACATAGGTAAGCCAGTAGAGACATGGGTCAGTAAGTCTGTCTGTCTGTGCGTCTGTCTTTTCGTCTATGTCTATGTATCTATCTGTCTGTCTATCTATCTATCTTGCTACACCTTACATTGTATAGGGTGGGTTTCTAGCATGGTTGAAAGTACGTTCCTTAATTCGGGGGCATTGGGCCATCTTGAAGTTGAAAGTTCAGGGCTGTTTTGAGGTTTGAAGGTTTCACGTCCAGAGTCTGTTAAGTTTCGGGTTCGCGGTTGGGGTAATTCGAGGCCTCGAGGCTTCTGTACCTAGATGGCATATACATAGAGTACCTATATAGGAACCCTTTATAAGGCCTAGGTATATTCTATACAGCTACATGGAGCAAAAGGGACCATCCGAAAGCCTAAATCTGAATCTAAATCCTCAACCAGCTGCCCGAAACACTACACCACTTGGGGTATTCTATACTATAAATACTTCTGTTCAGGAGCCCCGAAGACAAAGTAGTATTCAGGCCCCTCTGTTGCCCAGAAGGACCAGCAGGCCCCACACACTACGCCTCGTCGGAAGAAGAAGAACGCTTCCTGGGAGAGTTCCGAAGCTCGAACCGAAAAACACATCCGGGGGAGAGGGCCCAAGGGTTTGGTAGGGGTTTAGGGTTTAGGGTTTAGGGGTTTAGGGTTTAGGGTTTAGGGGTTTAGGGTTTAGGGTTCGTTTTTTTCGACAGGGTTGTATTTGGTCTGGTACGGGTGGTATGTGTGTTTTACAGGGTCCGTAGGGTACTAGTCCCATTGTTTCCTTATAGTCCCCATCCACTGATTACAAGAGACCCCGCCAACACTTTCGTTTTCCTTTCCCGAGGCGCCTGCATTAAGCAACAACACCGCGCTGAACGCTACAGTTTTCGGGTCCCAAATGCAGCTCCACTGGTCCCTTACTGTTTTTTCAGTTGTGTTTTCAGGTTCAAACCGCCAAACTCTGGAATTTTCCACAGCTGCTCAAAGCCTGCAGAAACATCTAACAGTTTGAAAGACCTGCTAAAGGCAGCAAAGATGAATTGTGTAAGACATGTCGAGGCCCGTTCCCTGAAATTCGAAGCTCAAGATCCAAAACCCAAACCACAACCACAAACTCCTTAGCTTATTAAGAGGCCTAAACCCTCGACCCTCAACCCTGTGCAGGCCTGCACAAAGCCTGGATGCGTGCTCTGGCCACAAGTGGATTGCAGTAGGGCTTAGGAGTTTTGGGTTGAAGCTTGAGGGTTCATAGGTGGTTGTAAGGTAGGGGTACACTTACGGTTCCTTAGCTAATTGACTTAGTAGCTGAGTGGATACACTTTACACTTGTTTGGACAACACTACTTACTCTAAAACTAAAAGTGTACACTTTTCGGGGCTTATGAACTCAGCAACTAAGTTGATAATTTTCCATAGAAATGGGTGATTTTCCATTTCCAAAGAGCGTCAGGAATCTTAGAAGCTTGGGAGTTTGTAAACCTCGAATCCTACGCTCTATACAGCAACCCTAAACCCTAAACCCTAAACTCTGAACCCAAAGCCGCCAACCTTCAGCGTCTTCAGTTCAATGGTCCATGGGGGGGGGGGTGTATGCCGTACGGGTGCAGTGTTTGGGACCGGCGTCATTATTTCAGGCTTGGGCTCAGGATTTAAAGGTCTGCATTTTTCCAGGTTTCGGTTTTAGGGCTTTTGGATTCGGTGTTAAGGTTTACGGCCTAGGGCCTAGACTTGTTTGATGGCTTCGAGCTTTGGGTGTCTCGAGTGCTGGGCACCAGGCCTGGGCCGAGGTGGGCGAAGTGATACATGCGGCAGACAAACCGCCCTGATGAGCGGCTGAACACTATGGGGGGCGTGAGACTTATCACTGCAAAGGAGGGTGAGCTCACAGAGAAGAAGACGCTTAGTTAGCGGTTTTGGCTGTTGGGAACTCATGGGTGTGTGGTCGAAGGGACAACTGCAGTGTGGAAATTCCCAGGTGCCGAAGCCTTGAATCCTAAGAATGACTTCACCCCAAGACCCCAAAGCCCGAAAACTCGAAAACCCCAACACCCTCAACCCTAACCCCTAAACCCAAAACCCCTATACCCCTAAACCCCTTCACCCCTAACCCCCTAAACCCAAAACCAGCGAAAAAGAGGGCTTCGCATCCCAAGGTCGAGCCGGCGGAGTGCGAGGAGCGCGTGGACACCGCAGTGACGCTGGTCTGCACCTGAAAGTCGACCGGTTGGGTCCTTAAAGGGTTCCTTTAAGGATTCCTTTAAGGGCTCCTTTAAGGGTTCCTTTAAGGATTCCTTTAAGGGGAAGTACGGGGTTTTAGGTTTTAGAAAAGCAAGACTGATGGTTTGGGGTTTGAGGGTTTGGGGCGGAGGCTTCGGGCCTTCAGGATTCAGGCTCCAGGGTGCATTGTGGTGCTTTGGAATCTAGGGTTCTTAGAAGTCTTGATACCCTAAGCCCAAACCCTAAACCCTAGGCATTCGCATCCTGCCGATTGGAAAAGGCATTCACAAAACTCCTTATTGTTGTTTAGGGTTTAGGGGTTAGGGGTTTAGGGTTTAGGGGTTTAGGGGTTTAGGGTTTAGGGTTTAGGGTTTAGGGTCTTTTTTCAGGTCCCTTTAGTTTGTAGGGTCAGGGTTTCGGCTTGTGTCCATGGAATGGGTCCCAAATCCCTACATCAAAGCTCAAGCGAAGGCATGACAGCCATAACTTATAGCTCATAAATATGGCCCATGTACATATTCGGGGTTATGAGAAAATCTGCAGTAAAGTATAACTGCAACTGTAACTACAATTTACTTATCACACTACTTCGAACTGTCCACAAACCTCCACGCCTCTCAAGCCCAACCCTCGACCCTAACACCCGCACCTAAAAATCGTATGCAAAGGAAGGCCTACCAGTGGGATCCCTCGGTCTCTGCGCTGCGGGGCCGCTGCTGCTCCACGGACCCAAATGCCCCCAGCTGCAATGGTTCGTGTTTGCGGGCTTCGGTCAGTTAAAACGACTATTTCCCCTCCTCCTCCTCCTCCTCCACCTACTACTACTACTACTACTACTACTTCTACTACTACTACTACTGGTGCTCCTGCTCCTGCTGCTACTGTTGCTGCTGCTACTGTTCATGAATACTTACATTTATACTGTCACAATTACTAGCATCACTACGACCACTACTACAATTACTACACCACAATCCCTAGCCAACGCAAACCGCCCAACAGCACCAAGATTCTTCGCGTCCAGCGCATGCTCACTGACATGTTGAGACTTGGCTGCACGAGTTTTTTCCCCCTAAGCCCTATAAACCTTAAACTCGAAGCCCTGAACCCTAAACCTCACTTGGGTGGTTGTCAAAATTAGGGTCCCTTTTTGGGTCCTTAATTTAATACATTTTCATACGGCACCTAATATTTAGGGTACCCAATTAGGACCATAATTTTGACAATCACCCACTTGTACCCTAAGCCATCAGCTCTCCTTAATTTCGCACTTTGGTATTTTTTGTTTTACTCCCTCGTGCGGTCCGCTGGTCTTCTACTATGTCAGGCCGGGTGGTTCCCCAAACCCGGACCTCAAAATCGAGTCTCTCTTGCCGGCTTTGAAGAGGTTTTCAATGCATGTCCTTTGAGAATGTGACAAGACTTTGTAGGGATTTTGAGAAGGGCTTTGACCTGGGGACAAACTCCCAACCATGCCCAGAACCGAACACGGCACGGGGTTTGGGCAGTTCGAGGTTAGATTTTAGAGTTTAGGTTTAAGAATTTGGGTTTAGGGCTGAGGCGTAGCGTTGGACCCGTGAACCTTCCACCAGCGAAGATTTCCTAACTAGGTATCGATTTGGGACACTTGATATTTTCCCTTATTGCTTAATATCGAGCCCTAGTTATACGTAATTCTGGGGCTCGTTGAAATCGACGCCGAGGTTTGTGTGTCCAAACTTCCGATTCCTGCAGCAGATGCACAATCATTCCGATGCGACACTTCGGACTTACCAGCGCCCTGGCGCATGAAGGCCCTAGATGTGCTTTAGTTTTAGGGGGTGATTGCGGCTGGTCGAGCCCCAGTACAACGGTAGCACACCCAGTGGTGCACAAGAACTTTCATAGAAACGGGTCGATGGTAGGCTCAAGGCGGCTAACTGTAGGCCAGACTTCCTCAGACCTTCTGAGCCGTTGAAAATGTCCCTTACATCCCCTACCCAGAGAACCCAATACCCCTTAATTAAGGAAAATACCTTAAATCATATTAGGGTTCCTATTATAATTTAAGGTCTATTCCTTAATCAAGGGGTATTGGGATCTCTGGGTACACTCTAAACCCCAACCCTGAAGCCCCAAACCTAGACCCTAAAGCTGCGAGACTCCGTACTTGCACCCTAAGCCCTCGACAGCCTAGACTCTAAACCCAAAACCTGAACCCGAAACCCGAAACTGGGTTCTTGCTATGGGATTCAATTTAAGTTACCATAATCGGGACCTATAGTAAATAATGTGGTTTCCTTATTCTGGTAACTTAAATTAAGTCTCTGAACAAGAACCGAGAAAAGACCCAACCAGGTTTGCCGCTGATGACGAAGTTCCTGCCTGGCTTCACCGGCGGTGGTTGGGGTTTCTTAAACTGAGGGGTACCTAATGTGGGGCCAATGTAGGGGTTCGTGTAATTAGGGCTCTATCGGTTCTCGTTTATACTAGGGGCACCTTTGCGGTGGTCCTATGATCAGGATGCTCTTCGTTTGGGTTCGTGCTAGGGTCCCCGGTTTTCTGGAGCAAAGGGGGTTTCGAACCCCGAGCTGTGGTCCTAGAAGTTCGTTTGAAGTCCCCAGCGATTGTTCAAGAAACTGAACAGAGGGTTACAGGTTTATGCATCGAAAGTCCCTTTTCTGTTGCGCAGTAGCCAGGGCCACTAAACCCGAAACCCCACGCACGCCGCAGTTTCATCCCAAAAACGTAAGCCGTAACACCTAAACCATAAAGCGCCAACCCTTAACCTAAACCCTCAACCCTAAACCTCAACCCCTACCAGGTGCTTTTGGGCAGTGAGAAATCCTAATGTCCTCATTGGCCTCCCAGTTTGTTCTGGAGCAAAGGGTCGCAAAGTTCCACTTGTTCAAAAGGTGCCAGAAGCGAAGCATGAGGCCATAGACCAGACCTTGAGCTAGACAATAGGGCTGCCATGGCTTGAGCGCAAATGCCAACTCCTTGAGTTCGACACATGCAGAGGCCTTATGCAACACCTTACCAAATCTTACAACGATCCCTATCACGAACTAAAAGAAACTCCTAAACCTTAAATCCAAACACTGACAAACCCTAAACCTCTGAACCCAAAACCAAAACCCCTAAACCCTAAACCCAAAACCCTAAAAAGAAGCCTAAACCCTAAACCCTACACCCCTGAAAAAGAAGCCTAAACCCTAAACCCTTTCAGAGGAGCCCCTTTTTTAAGGGCCGAGGGCCCGGGGAATTGCAGCGCCAGGCTGCCGCCCTTGAGATCCTTGTTGGGTGCATTCCACTTCTCCGAGCTCTTCTTCGTGATGGGCGACAAGGAGCTGGATGGTTTAGGGTTTAGGGTTTAGGATTCAGAGTTTAGGGTTCAGGGTTGAGGGTTTAGGGTTCAGGGTTGAGGGTTTAGTGTGCATGGTCTGGGGTTCAGGGTTTCAGGTTTCAGGGTGTAGAGTTTAGGGTTTGTCCGGGTTCAGGGTTTGGGGTTCATGATGTAAGCATCCTCCAAGAGTTCTTTTGAAGAAGTATGCGTGCTATGAGGGTCTGTACAGAGGTTTCTAGAAAACTACTTTAAGGGTCCCTTCAAGAGTAAGGGTACTATAAGTATCTACATGGGAGCGTTAGGGTTATCTGGTTTAGGTGTTGGAGTGGTTTAAAGTTTAGGGTTTAACAGTTTAACATCTACCACAGGGGTCGGAACAATTACTGATGCTATACACCGAATCCTTATGTACTTATACGTTTGTTGAGACCCGTAGTATTCCTTATAGGACCCCTAAACCCTAAACCCTGAACCCTCAGCCCTTAACTCTAAACCCCTAAACCCTAAACCCCTGTGCTAATTGCTAAGACCTGTTGTCGTCGTGGCTGGCAGGAGGGTCCTGGCGGGAACCTACCCCTTTCAGGCCTGAAGTTTTAGAATTTAGGGCTTTAGGTTTTCGGGTTTAGTGTTCAGGGTTTTTGGGTTCAGGGTTTAGGGTTTAGGGCTTTAGGATATAGGGTTTAGTATGCAGGGTTAGAGTTTAGGGGTTGGGGTTTAGGGGGTTTAGGGCTTTCGGGTTTAGGGTTTGGTGTTTGGGTTTCGGGGGTTCAGGGTTTAAGGGTTTAGGGGCTAAAGCTTTAGGGATCACTGCAGGGTTCAGGTGGGTAAAGTTTAACCCTAAACCCTAAACCCTAAACCGGTAGGGGGGCCAGGGTTCCGGGTGTACTTTCGGTTAGGGAAGGGAAGGTTTCGGCCCTGGTGGGGCTCGGAGTCTAGAAGAATATACGGATTTACCTAGACCCTCCATCTACCCTCCATTAGACCCTAAATGCCCCTTATTTGGGACCATATACCCCTATTTGAGGGTACAAGGAGGGTGGGCTCGGAGTCTAGACGAATTTACGGATTTATGTGGTTTAGGGTTTAGGGTTTAGGGGTTTAGGGTTTAGGGATTAGGGTTTAGGGTTTAGGGTTTAGGGGTTTAGGGTTTTAGGGTTTAGGGTTTAGGGTTTAGGGATTAGGGGTTTAGGGATTTATGTGCAGCTTTCTTATCGTTTTTCGGCCTTTTGGGATTTTCGGGTTCGCGCGGGGTTCGGGAAGGCTGGGAGCCGATGGACCGGCAGAGAGATGGGAGTTTCCGAAAATTAGGGGTACCGTATATTGGGGTCCTTATAATAAGGATCCTACTATTTAGGGTACTATATTAGGGTCCCCTATTTTCGGAAACTCCCAGATGGCTTGGGGGTGGAAGCCCCTGCTATGACTGCTCCGAGACTACCACTACCAAGGATGCTCTCGTAAGGGTGAGTGCTTACGACCGTCACAGAAACAGGTAGAGTTCAAAACAATTGCAGTAGCAACAGCAGCAGCATCTGTATCAGTAGAGTCGTAGTAGTAGGAAGAGTAGCAGTAGCGGTAGCAGCTGCAGCACTAATTGCAGCAGCCGCAGTAGCAAATGTAATAGGAGTAGCAGCAGTAGCCGAGTCGTGGTCGTCGTAGTCGTCGTGGTCGTCTTCGTCGTCGTGGTAGTAGTAGTCGTCGTACTCGTAGTCGCACTCGTCGTCGTAGTCGTAGTAGTAGTCATAGAAATAGTGGTGATGCGAATCTGCAATGATGCCCTATGCTGCACGCCGAACGCCAACCCCAAGCTCCTCAATCCTTACGTTTTGAAGCCTGCATCCTATACCCGAAACCCCGGCATAAAACATAAACGCCTTCAGAACCTCAATTCTACATTATCCTTCTGACCCCTTCATCCCAACCGGCACATCCTCCGACCCTGGATACTGAACCCAAGACATCGACAAACCCCATGATACGCAACCCTTACCTTCTAAAGCCCTTCAAACGCCTTATCTCCCAAACATTAGCTTGCACCTTGAGCCCTTACTCTGTTAAAATCTAAACCCCAAGCCCTGAACCTGTAGCCACAAAACTTCATAGAGCACACAAAAAATCGGCGCAGGCGGCGCGCTCGGCTTCGGTTTGGGTTGGACGAAAGAGGCTTGCTCGGGTTCCAAGCTTCGATTGTTTTGTCCACATAGAAGGTGTTCAGGAGTTCAGCGGTTTGAGGTTTTAGGGGTTTGGATTTAGGGTTTTACGGCTTCAGGGGTTTAGTGGTTTTAGGGTTTTAGGCTTTTAGTGGGTTTTGGGGTTTATGGTTTTTTGGTTTTGGGAGGTCGTGTCCACCTCCCGAAATCGTGCTCCTGACACAGGGCTGTGCACATTCTGGCCGTCGCTTCAAAAGACTTGTGCTCCCGCCACAGTCCAGCGCACAGGTTTCGGTGGCCCTAACCCCTAAACCGTTTCGCCACGATGCGGTGCGTGCTCTGGGAGCCTGCAGAAGTGCATCTAGAGAGGTTCTTGGGCTTGTCGGGCTTCGACTGCTAGATGCTACTTCACTGTTTGGGGTCCGCGCGGACATATCCCGAAGTCATCAGCAAATCCGGTAGAAAAGGTGTCCTGTTCTTATCAGCTCTGGTTTCTTCTCTAACCCTGCCCGAGGGTGGTTCCGGTTGCTTGACTTTAGGAGTCATCGGGGGTTTGGGTTTTAAGGGATCAGGGTTTAGGGAGTTTAGGGTTTAGGGGCCTGTCAAAGCAACAATGCAGGACGTGAAGATCTCCGCCAACATGTCTGGCAGTTGGGGCGCTCTGGTGCGTGGGGAGGCGCCCAGACCAGTCGCCGGATATGTTCGAGCTTGTTCAGGTTGAAGGTTCTAGCAAGCCCTTCCTTCGGGCTTCTGATATCCAAGGCCCAGTCATTCTGTGCCAAGCCCTTGGCCCTAAACCCAAAAGCCTAAACTCTAGTATGCAGGGCAGAAGAAGAAGAGGGGAGGGAAGAGGAGAGACAGAAAGCGCTAGCCGCTAGCCGAAGCGATGCTGATGTGCAGAGGGGAAAGAGGCGGCGGGGACGCGATGGGAAGGTTTGTGAACACGGAAACCACAAAAAAAAGCTGATTTGACACCGAAAACCCGCATGTTTTACCAACCGAGGCTCTTGCAGGAAGCAAATAACCCTAAACCCTAAACCCTAAACCCTATGTTGTACATTTCCCGGCGGCCCGAAATGCACAATCAGAGGGAGGGCCCGGTCCAGTTAGGCCCACCGAGGCAGAGCATCCCTTGAGGAAGGAGGTTGTTGGGGGTTTCTGGTAGGGTTTAGGGTTTAGGGTTTAGGCTTTAGGGTTTAGGGTTTATGCTTTAGGCTTTAGGGTTTAGGCTTTAGGCTTTAGGCTTTAGGCTTTAGGGTTTAGGGTTTAGGGTTTAGGGTTTAGGGGGCAGGCTTGGATTGTCGGGCTTATTGGCCTTCTGCCCAGGCAGCGGCATAACGTTCAATGCTTTGTAGTGTTATAGGTGGGTGTCTTAACGGGTTTATACGGGCACTGTATGATTCTTAGCCCCTAAACCCTAAACCCTAAACCCTAAACCCTAAACCCTAAACCCTTTTCAATTGAAACTTGAACCCTAGGGGCCTGAACAGGAAAGCCCTGAAACCCTACAGCCCCATGGAGCCCTTCCAGAGCCCTTCTGAAACCAGAATCCCTGACAGAACCCTTCTAGTGCCCTAGAATCCCAACCCTTCTGACACCCTAATCCCTCTTGGATTTTAAAGCCCTTCTGAAACCTTCATCCCTTATACAGCCCTTGTAGCACCCTTCTGAACCCCCAAACCCACAAAAGAACTCTGATAGAGCGCTTTCGACCTTCTATCGAGCCCGTATGGAATTGCACCCCCTAAACCCTAACCCTAAACTGGCCCTAAACCCCAAGCTCTACGCCGTATGCCCTAAGCCTTAAATGCAAAGCACTAATGAGCCTTGAACTCTAATCCCTGAACCTCAAACCCTAAACCCCTCGCAGGAGTTGCCCTCCTGGCCAACGTGGGACAGCGGTCAGATGACTCGCTTCGCCCTTGGCGTCCCCGACAATGCGGCTGAGACCAGTTAAGGTTTAGGGTGTTTGTCTCTGTGTGTGTGTGTGTGCATTTTGGGTTTTGGGTTTTAGGGTTTGTTGAACGCTGAAACTCCAGTTTGGAGGTTAGGGTTCAGGGTTTAAGACTACATAGAATCATAGGGTTTGGGATTTGTATACTGGGCTTAGGCTGTTGAGGTTTGTAGGCTTGTAGGGTTCATTGCTTGAGGTTTATGTACATGTTTATGAGGTTGAGATTTATGGTCCCGGCTTCGACGCCTTGCACGTGTTGGATTGCAGCCTAAAGCCCCAAGCCCTAAACCCCAAACACTGAACCCTAAACCCTAAAGCCCCACAAAAAACACTGAACCCTAAACCTCAAATGCCAAACCGCAAATCCCAAATCGACGTTCGAAAGCCGCTTGGGACCTTGCTGTCGAGGCTTGTGCTTCTTCAGCGCCTCCCGCTCTACTTCAACTTCTCGCCCCAAAGTATCAAAATCCTCTCTAAGCCCGGTGTGATTAGGTCTTAGGATCTAACACATCCACCCCAAACCCTAGACCCAGACTTCCGTGTGTCAACGCATCTGACTTCTTCTTGAAGGCTCTGGGGCGTAGTCAGGTAGCTTGTTGGTACTTGCAGGGTCATGGGCATCCTACATAGCGTAGCCTGGCGTCTCTACTCTATGTCCCTTAATCATGCCTTGATCCTTCAAGCATGAGCCCTGATAGAGCCATGCAGAGACATACATGCATGAATATCAGCCTTTAGACTTGCTAGGTCCAATCCCTGAGTCGCGAAACCCTAAATCCCTAAACCCCTGAACCCCCAAACCCAAAACGGCTAAACCCCTAAACCCCAAGCAGTGCAATGACCTTTAAGTTGTGTGTTCGCAGGTGGACATCATGCCTTAAACCCTAAACCCCTAAGCCCCTGAACTCTGAACCCTAAACCCTCTAGGCCTGGGGGGTTCACAGGTGGACATCATGCCCAGGGAGAGCATGAGAGTGGACCACCACTGCGATTTCTTCGATGCCCTGAACCGACACTTGGTTCTGGAATTGGAATCCCAGGGTTTAGGGTTTAGGGTTTAGGGTTTAGGGCTTAGGGCTTAGGGTTTAGGGTTTAGGGCTTAGGGTTTAGGGTTTAGGGTTTAGGGCTTAGGGTTTAGGGTTTAGGGGTGATATAGGGTCCTTACTGACTTGTTGGCTGTAAACTCAACTTTTCAACTGTTGGGGTTCTTATAAGGTAGTCGATTCTGGAAGCTTCAACTCTTATTTCCTTGGGTTTTGGGCCAGTGAGATGATGAGAAAAATAACAATTACAGTAATGGTATTAATAACAACATGATATGAACAATAATAGAGTTTTGTGGTCCATTCTATCACAGTATGGTCCCGGATTTAAGACTCCTGGTACCATTGTTTGTGCGGTGTTGGAAGACATGGTTTCCTTGTAATTAGGAGCCATGCCCGAATAAGCATTCAGGCTTTTCTGGTGCCCAGCAAGTTCAGAACACCCAGGCAAGCTGATCAACGACGTGAGCTGACGGTGCGCATGGAAAGCCTGGATTCAAAAAGGGGGTGGCTGCAGGTGCAGATTTCACACCCCAAGACCCTAACGCATGCTTAAATTCAATCTTCCTTCTTCTTCCTTAGCTAGACGAAGGTCCTTGAAGACGAGTTTCCACTGGGTCCCAAACCCTAAAACTCACTAGGGTTGTATAGGAGCTTTGATACGGGGCCTGCGAGAATCCGTGGTGATGTCGAACTGCTGCCCGAGTTGTAGATTCATGTCGAGGCCTGCGTCATGGCAATAGGCTTTGGGGTATATTGGTCTAGAATAGAACAGGGGAGCGTGAGGATTTCTCATTCTTATGTAATTACTTCGTTGTTTAGACCCTATATACTGGCAAAAGGAACTTGAGTTTCGACCCCCTCAGCCGGAGCACACCCTCTACAGACCTCAAACGCCAACCTTAAACCCAAACTCACGGCCTGCATGCACAGTGAAATCCCAACATGTCACAGCCCTTGGATCGCGGAAACCTGGCTCAAAGTGCTGCTGCCTTCCGGCATTTTTGATCACAAGATTTCTGAGACTGTCAACAGGATGATTTCGTTTTGAGTTGCCGCTCCTGGGTTTTAGTCTCTGATTGTAGGTAGCTTGTTTGGGGGGCTTCAGGACTTCAGGTTCAGGGCTTTTTTGGGGGTTTAGGGTTTAGGGTTTAGGGCTTAGGGTTTAGGGTTCAGGGCTTTTTGGTATAGGACTTCAGGACGTGCGGGTACCTTGGGCCGAAGGAGACAGCAGCAAGCGCCATGGCCCTCTCCGTGCTCAGACCTCCGGCCGCCGAGCTCGTGGGAAGCTCGGGGTTTCTCAGAAAAGTAAGGTTCCAGTCTACCTAGATTCCAGGGTTTAGGGTTTAGGGTTTCAGTCTACCTAGAGTTGGAGCAACCCCTGTACCTCTGGAAAAGGGATATGATATGACCCCAAAAAGATGCGTTTAGCTTTTCTCTATGGTACCTTTGGCGACTCTAGGTCGGGGTCAAGGCTTGAGGATTTAGGGTTCGGCACCTCGGATGTCGGATGTAGCGTTTCCTAGCGACAAAATGGGGTTTGCGCCTTGGGCGCTGCTCCGGCGGTCGGCTCCGGAACGTATGTTGATTTGGCTACGGGACAGTGCCGCTCGAGATTTCAGGTTCGATAAACAGGTGAATAAGGTAGCAAGGAATACCTGGGGATCCAAAAACCTACCGTTTTAGGGGTAGACCCTCGAATTAAGGGGTCATAACCTACGATTTTGTTTGGGGATACAGGTAGCGTTTAAACCAAGTCATCAGGAAAGCCGTATATGGGTGGTTGTCAAAATTATGGTCCCTTTTTGAGTCCCTATTATAATAGGGCACCTATTATTTAGGGTACCCCAAAAGGGACCATATTTTTGACAACTACCCATCTATATATACATATATATATATATATATATATACATATATATATAGAATAGCTCGAAGGAAGATTCCGCTGTAAAGCCTCAACTCTGAGCCCGGCACCCTATGCCTTGAACCCTAAAGCAGGGTTCCCAGAGACTTAGACTTCAATCAATATCCCTTAAATAGTTAAGGAATAGACCTTAAAATAAGTTAGAGTAGGATCCCTAATATGATTTACGGGATATTCCTTAATTCGGGGATATTGGAGTCTCTGGGCTTTGGAGCCGCTCAGGCGCCATCGCTGCCGGCGAGGCATGCGCGGCGAAGTGGGCCACAACAGGACAGAGCAGTCGGCTCGGGGTTTGGGTTTGGGTTTGGGGTTTTGGGCTTTCGGGCTTTGGGGCTTTGGGTTTAGGGGTTTGGGCTTTAGGGTTTAGGGTGTGGAGTTCGCTTTCTAGGGGTTCAGCGTGTGGAGAATCGGGTGTAGGGTTTGGAGTTTGGGACGCTGAGTTTTGGTTTCATCGGGGGCGCAGGTTGTGTCCATCGATCCGGGGGGGCCTCGAACCTCAAAAGCCTGAACTTTACCTAAACAACCTAAGTCCTAGTCTTAAGAGCCCGCAAACACTGCAAGTTCTGGAAATCCAACAAAAGATGAGTAAACTAAAAGAACAGCAGATCAAAAAAACACAAACAAGACACATAACTGCTGGCCGTGGGAGGTACTTTCCTTGATGTATGTGTTTGGTGTGTTTCCTCATTGTTTGTTTGCCTGCTATTTTTTGCTGTTTCATGTGTGTTTATTTTTGGGTTGTTATTCTTTGACCACTTTTTTGCTTTTCCTTGGAAAACAAACACAGCAACTACAGTACAACGAAAAGCGAGCCTCAGCGGCGGGCGCTTTGTTGTTATTATTTTGATTTGCGTTTGTGTTTTGGTTGCTTTTATTTCGCTCTTCTCTTAATCCCTAAACCCTAAACCCTAAACCCATATCCCTAATGCCGAATCCCTAATCCCTAAACCCTAAACCCTGGTGTCGCTCTTCTCTTAATCCTAGTCCTTGGCCTCAGGGTTTCGAGCCGCGCACCGCGCAGCAGCCTGAGGAATATAATCTGTATACCGCATATTCGAGAAACTTAAAAAGCAGCGTTGCTAATTCTTCAGGCCCCTATATTGCATTTAGGGTTGAAGGTAGGTGTTCATCATAGCGATTCGGAGTAGTTGCCATAATGCTAGGAAACCCCGAGCCCAACTACCCAGACCCCCGGGAGGATCCAAAAAGTAGATCCCTTAATGGGGGTTCCTATAAAGTACCCTTGGTAGTATAGGGCCCCAAATTAGGGGATCTACTTTCTAGATCCTCCCGGGGGTCTGGGTAAACCTGACTCCCTACACCTTAAGCCCTCAACCCTACATCGGATCTGGGTTTAGGCCTTGGACCTTCAATGCATGACTCCTGTGGCGGACAGGGGCTTTCACAGCGATCTCCTGGGGTCTATGCAGGACGGCCCGGTTTGGGGGATCTCTTGTAATGAGTGTGTAAATTAGGTGTGTATCTATGTAAGTATGTATGTATTGCGTGGGGGGGGGGGGTTCAGAGCTGCATGTGGCTTGCATATTGGTTGTACTGCGAGCTTCGAACGATGGGGTGTTCCTCTTAGGAGTATTTGGGATGTAGGTTTTTTGATCCTTGTAGGAGTAGTTAGGGTGAAGGTTGGGTTCCCCAAGTTTCTAGAACTCACATTTTTCCTGCATGGTTTCTTGTTAGTTGCTTTTACAGTGAACCCCAGAAAGTTGGAGCATGGATTTAGGATGATTAGTGCGCAGATTCCCTCTGCTTTTCCTCAAGGGTTATGACATGAGGATAGTGATGTTCCAACTTTCTGGCGTCCACTGCAATGGTCTTTAATGTCGGGTTTAGGAGTCCAGGGTGGGTCAGGAGTCGGGGCTGCAGGGTTCAGAGAGCCACGGCTTCACAACGGAGAACTAGACATGTCTCCTATGTACATATGCACATATATATGTATATACGCATGCATGTGCAGACATGTACATATATCTTGCATGCGCAAGGTTTCATGCATTTGTACAAAGACACGTGCTTGCAGACATGGACCGCTTCCCAAAGTAGCTGCCAATAAGGCGTCATAGGATGTGATGCTGTCAGCGCCGCAAGAGCGGTTGAAGTTCAGAGCCTCTTTAATGTAGCCTTCGGGGCCTTAACATCTGCATACCGGTCTGGGGTGTGTTTTTTACTATAACTACTAAGTACATCAGGGAGTATGAGGGAATAATTCTTTGACTTATTCCGACCCCAGTATTGAGAAGCCCACTCTGTCAATAAGGGCCATAAAAGAAACCAAAGGGTTCTTTGTAAATTGCAATGATTGCTTAACATAGGGGGGCCAAGGGGAAGGGTTTGACAAAGCTCGAGACGACCCTTGTAAAAACCACATAATGCAGAAGCTTGAAAAATGCTAGCATCATGCTTTAGGGACTTTGGAGCCTGTAGAGATCCTTCAGAAAAATACGCGAGAAACATGCTCAACGACCCTGTTCGTATGTTTAAGGCCTCGACAAGATATTCGAAGATCCGTCCAACCTTTTAAATGCTCATGAGACCCGTGCCTAAACCCGAAACCCTCAAGCCTAAACCCTAAGGCCCTAAGCCCTAAAGCCCGAACCCCAAGGCCCTAACCCCTCAATTCTAAAGCCTAAGCCCTAAACCCTCAAGGCTAAAGCCTAAGCCCTAAACCCTCAAGGCTAAACCCCTAAGCCCTAAACCCCAAAGGCTAAAGCCTAAGCCCTGAACCCTAAACCCAAAAGAGAATCCAAGCCCTGTAGAGGCGCAGCAGCGCTGGCCTTTGCCGCCGCCGCGGCCCGCCGGCCAAAAGGCGGCCAGGGTCCAGCTTTTCGGGAACCCCGAACCCCTAAATCCCTTGAAAACCCAGGGTTGGGGGTTAGGGGTTTAGGGTTTAGACCCTAAACCCTTAAAACCCCAGGGTTTGGGGTTTAGGGTTTAGACCCTAAACCCCAAACCCCAAAGCCGTACATTCCTTCAAAACCCTACACAACCCTAATTCCACAACCCTAAGCCCTTAACACCCTTACGACTCCAAACGTCCTAAAGCACCGAGCGCTGAAGCCTAGAACCCTCAAAGCCCTTAACAAATCCAAAGCCCCAAAGCACTAAGCCCTAAACTTACCTTTGGTTAGTAGGGAATGGAGGAATGGGGTACAATTATAACTACTATTACTACCATTCTTCCATTCCCTACTAACCGAAGGTAGGCAAACCCCCAAAGCCTACACCCTTAAGGGTGTATAGTAGGTATATAAGGGCAACCGACAGTCTCCAGGCCCCCGCCGTGTATTGGTCTACATGCTCCTACGGTTCCAGCGTCACCCCTTGTTGCCCTTCGTGTTAAAGCTGTGTCGTACAGCGTTTTAACGTTGCTTGACAAGCCTCTTGGCCGCGCTCAGCAGGGTGATAATCAGGCTGGTTTGCGCCTTCATGGCCGCCGCCATCTCCTCACCCGCCAGTTCGCGGCGCATCAAGTCT